>CM034234.1:51220019-51407959 GCA_019916065.1 Vitellaria paradoxa | reverse complement strand
CCGCGTCTGCTGGTGTGTGTTTCTAACCTTTTCAAAATTTTGGGTGCTCTGTGTTGGTAATCGAAGGCAGGAACTGGTCTATTTATGAGTATTTTTGAAGGGATTGAAATTGGAAAAGACCAGAAGAAGTAGTTTTTCAGGACCCTAGTGCTGGGCTATTTGTAGTTTATGGTACTCTTGCGTCAATTGTTTGGAGATTTTGCAGGATTAGGAACAACTCTGAACAACTTTTGAACGGTAAATGTATGAGTTACTTGATTAAGTAATGCAAATTGGATGGTTTGAGTGCAAAAATGGAAAGGAATACCCAGTAATTGCATTGTTGGTTTATTGGATTTGAACCAATTAGAAGTTAAAAAAAAAAAAAGATATTACTTGTGGAAGTTGTTAGAATTAAGAATTTTATAGAAAGCTGAACTTGTTTTTGAAAAGGTCAAATACTGCATCATTTGGTAATCACAATTTCCTCATGCCATTGCAGCAGGTCCTTCTGGTCTTGTGCAGCCTCCTGGTGCTGGTTAGTCCTGAATATTTACTGCTAGGGTGGCTGCAATTATAACAAGATATTAAGCCTCTTTTACTGAATATTGGTTATTCTGATATCCTCAGCTGCATTCCTGAAACATCCAAGGACTCCTCCGGCTGCTCCTGGGATGGATTATCAAACGGCAGATTCAGAGCACCTGATGAAAAGTCTTAGAACCAGCCAAAATGATGAGGTGAATTTTTTTTAAGTCATGTCCAGCATGAATTTTTGTTTTCAGTTTGGGTAAATTATCATTTTTGTGCTTGCATATTGACACGCTCAAATATATTGTCTAGGTGTCATTTTCTGGTTCAACACATCCTCCTAAATTTATTCACCAGATGATCTTCCGAAAACTGTTTTGAGGAACCTAAACCAAGGATCTAATGTAATGAGCATGGCTTTCATCCACAGCACAGACTGTTCTTCTAGGTTGAAGCTTGAGTGACCTTTTTTTACTTTCCCTAATCGCTTTTCTGTATTTAGTGACCGTCTGTTTATATCTTGTAGAGAACATCATTTACCATAACACATTAGAAGGTGACGGCTGAATCTACTACTTGTTATATTATTACCATGTAGTTGGCACAAATGTTGGTGACGTTAGCATTTGGGAAGTTGGATCTCGAGAAAGGTTAGCACATAAACAATTCAAGGTTTGGGATATCTCAGCTTGTTCAACGCCATTGAAGGTAACAATTTCATTGGTGTTAGCTACCTTTGATAAGGTGTTCCAAACAAATTTTTGTGTCATACAATTTCATGGCAAAACCTTTGTAATGTCCAGACAACTTTGGTGAAAGATGCAACCATATCTGTTAATCGCTGCACTTGGGGGCCAGATGGATCCATACTCGGTACATGCTTATGATGTTTTAGTCATGGAGTGTTTTCAAACCCCCCCCCCCAAAAAAAAATAATAATAATAATTTGTTTATAGCTTATCTTCTTTTTTCACAGGCGTTGCTTTCTCAAAGCACATCGTTCAAATATATTACAATCCAGCAGGAGAACTAAGACAACATTTAGAAGTAAGCTCTGCTATTTATTTATTAGACCAAGGTTCTAGTACCTGATGACTTTTTCCATGTGCCAGATTGATGCTCATCTTGGTGGTGTCAATGATATTGCATTTGCTCATCCTAATAAGCAACTCTGTATTGTCACAAGTGGTGATGACAAGGCAATTAAGGTATCAACCTATTAATTCTTAATAAAGTTTTGGGGTATTTTTGGTTGAGTTTTCTTCTCTCTCTCTTTGTGCATTTTTTATTATTGTTTTTTTTAATTAAGTAATTTGCTACATTGCATCTCTTATTGAAACTTATCGAACAAAAAAAAAATAATAATAATAATATCTCTTATTGAAATAGGTGTGGGATGCTGTATCTGGACGCAGGCAGTATATATTTGAAGGCCATGAGCCCCTGTATTCTGTCTGCCCCCATTATAAAGAGAACATACAGGTGATTAATTTTGCTTCTTGAGAGCTCTCTGTTATCTGTTTACTATCAATTCTTTGGAGTCACAAGAATGATTATGTTGGCACATGTTGATCGAGGGTCTCTGTTTTTCCGTTTGGTAGATTTCTCAATCTATTTTATTTCTGTCTGCAGTTTATTTTCTCCACTGCTGTTGATGGAAAAATTAAAGCATGGCTTTATAATTGCTTGGGATCAAGGGTGGATTATGATGCTCCTGGACTTTGTTGCACCACAATGGCTTACAGTGCCGATGGAACCAGGTCTTATTTTTATTAAAAGCTGGTGCTAACAAGTGGCTTCTTGTCTTATGACAGTCTTCTTCCTTGAAATAGTGGTGTTTGATAATTTCTGATCTAATATGATTTACCTATTTATTTTTTACTATCACCGGTGGCTTTGTTATCGTTATTGGAATGCTTTATGGAAGTTTACTATAGTAGTCACTATGCTTATCACCATTTTAAACTAATACTTTACTGATAGTGAATGCATCTTAAGCATATGGCTGGATTTCCCTCTATGACCTCCATTTAGCATGTGAGGCACTTGACTTACATCTTCAGTTTTATGATATTGTTATTAAAGGCAGTGGCGGACCCATAAATTTGAGTAAGAGGGGGCTAAGGTAAAATTTATCATTTGTTGAGAGGATAAGGAAACAATTTTCAAAATTTGGGCGTTGGGTGGGTATGTACTAATATAAATACTCAAAACATTAAGGGTGCACAATGGGATTAAAAAATGTTTTTATTTATTTATTTATTTTTTTGTTGTGGGGGGGGGTTGTAGCCCAAGTGTAAATGTCAGCATTGCTGCCACTGGTAGGATCTTGGTATTCGTGTTTGAATTTATCAAATATACCTACTATAATCTTCGTTCCTGGAAATTTACCAGGAAAATGGAAAGATAGAGAAAGAGACAGTAACTTCTTGCTATTACTGTCCAAATGCTTGTGCTGCATGTGGAATCATTGGGAAGGGGAATGGGGATGGGAATCAGCTTGAATATTTCTACTAACTTAAAGCCCCCAGAATTGTCCCCCCCCCCCCCCCCAAAAAAAAAAAAGAAAAAACCCAGAAATTTCAAGTTGGATAACTTTCATAATTTCCATTACTAATCCTTTTATGTATTTGGTGTTCCTGACCATCCATCCATTTTTGTCCGATCCTCTGTTTTATTAATACATATATGGTAGTGGATAGTAAAAACTCTACAGAGTTGATCTCTTAAACTGACCTCAAGCCACGATGACTAATTGATGAAGGGAGGGGTAAACAATCTATGCTGTTCACCATTCCCTACTAGATATAGGTGCACACACTGTGTGGCTTTTTTTTTTTTTAAAAGTAAATATATATATTTTTAATTTTATATAAATTACTAAACAAATTCAAAATAAAAATTTATTGGAACACTTGTTAAATATTAGATAATTTGTTTTAAATGGTATTTAATAAATAATTTGTAATTAAATGACATTTAAAAAAGATAAAAAAATGTAAAGGTGGTGGGTGGTTACTAAAAATGTAAGGAATACTAAAATATGCAAAATTAAATTTACTTAATTAAGTGGTAGTTACTAATATATATATATATATATATATTTTAATGAAAAGTATTAGTAGTTGTGAGAAGTTGAGGGGTACTAATAGAAAAAAATAAAAAGCTTCATTATTTTAAGGTTTCATTAAACTTGAGGCTTCACCAAATGCCCCTAGTGTTTCATTTCTATAATAGTATAGATTCACTCAACTCCTGTACATGAGGAATGAGAGTCAAATTTTTTTACTATGAATTTATAAGCTGTTTTCTTTCACTCATTTAATTATTTGGGTTAGATCATCAACTCAAATGATGAATTAAAAAAATAAAAATATATTCAATTCATTTAACTTCTTTTTTCAGAAAAAGGGAAATAAGAGAAAGTTTATATTTCATGGAATCATGCATAGATATTTGGTAAACACAGAGAGTTAATGGTATTACTAACTAATTGATCGAGTAGCAGTCGTAGACCACCTAAGGAGGACTAATTATTATTTGATCCATAACTTGACATAAGAATTCCAAAGGACGCAATGCTTATAGTGGCAATCCATAAAAATACACTGATACTTAGATCAACTAATACAAGATGATAGCCAAAAAAAATTACTGAATAACTTAATGAATGGTCAAATATTGAATAACCAAGTATCTCCTCTTTAAAGAAATAGGACCAGAAATTTAAGAGAACCACCAAGTTTGGTATCTCAAGGAGTATGGGGATAAGGAGTAAAAGTATGCCATTCCTTTAAAGAAGCATTAAAAGGCCATTTATGGTGTGAAACATAAAAAAGTCATGTATGTCTTTCCATCAGCACATGAGGAACAAAATTGATAATTCCAGTCTTTTATTTGGGAACCCAAAATTTCGTAAAATGCAAGAATTTGATGTTCCATGTCTACATAAAAATATAGCAAAGAGAAGAATTCCCTTTGACTTGAGAATTGACCATTCCATTCCTGAGTTGATAGGCATACCACACATAGTGTTAGAGGAAGGGAAAAAAGAAAAAAAAAAATAACTAATGAAGTTTGACAGGATCCCGTGTGAGAAGTTGGCAAGGAGACAAAAAATCAATGCCAAGAAAGGGGGAAACAACAGTGAGAGAATGACAAAAATCTGAATTATTGGAGGATAAGCAAAAGGATGAACATCGTATATATACATTATGTTTTTGAGTTTTTTTAGAGGCACATACAGTAAAATTTTCACAACTGAGGAAAACAGAGTTAGCAGAAGATGCTAAGATCCTAACATTTGAGTGTAGGAATGCCGTGGCATTGAAATTAACAATTTGTATCATAATAGGGAATATTTTGATTCCATTTTCTTTTCAAAATAGAAATTTGTTCATTTCAGCAATACTGAGATCTTCTCGAGTTAATAAAAGATTTGTTCATTTCAGCAATACTGATTTCAGTAAAGTATCCTTGTTATTCTACTTGTCCTCCTGCTTCTGCTTTTTATTCGTATCACGATTATCGTGATAATGACAAATGCTAAATTCCATTTCTGTTTATGTTGGCATGATCATCCTTGTATTCTCTCTCTTATCTCTCTCCAGACTTCTCTTGTAGAACAAGCAAAGAGGGTGAATGCCACCTTGTTGAGTGGAATGAGAGTGAAGGGGCTATTAAGAGGACATATTCTGGCTTTAGAAAGCGCTCTTTAGGTGTTGTGCAGTTTGATACAACAAGAACCGTTTCTTAGCTGCTGGTGATGAATTGCAGATAAAGTTTTGGGATATGGATAATACCAACATATTAACAGTTACTGATGGAGATGGTGGATTGCCTGTTAGTATGCTTTTGCATTTCATTTGTCATTTGAGCACAGCACATTAATTATTCAAAACTCTTGTATTGCTATTTGATATCGAGGCCTCCTCACAGGCAAGTCCTAGGCTAAGATTTAACAAGGAGGGTTCATTGCTTGCTGTTACAACAAATGACAATGGAATCAAGATTTTAGCAAATACTGATGGGCAGCGCATGCTTAGGATGCTAGAGAGCAGGGCATTTGAGGGGTCTCGGGGTCTTTCTGAAGCGTCAATGTTAAAGTAATTTGTGTTCATTTGTCTTAATATTTCTGATTTGGACTACACCAACATGAATTTGGTTTTCATTCTATTCTTTACAGTTATCTCTGCAGCCTTCAATTGCTGGCGCATTGGGCCCTGTGGCAAATGTTTCTGGCCCTGTAGTTCCAATCCCAGAACGTTCCGACAGAATACAACCTCCTGTATCGATTGGCGCTTGTAATTTGTTACTCCTTTTATATTCGTTATTTGATTTTATCATCTTAATTCTACTTAGTTGCTTGATAAAATTACAGGCTGCTGTTGAGAGCAGCAGGTTGGCTGATATTAAACCAAGGATATCTGATAATCTTGACAAAATTAAAAGCTGGAAGTTCCCTGATATAGTTGACTCAGCTCAACTAAAGGCTTTACGGTTGCCTGATCCTTTGACAGCAAGCAAGGTATGTGTGAAACGGGCGGATTTATGTAGGGGCGAGTGGGGGCAGTTGCCTCCTCATTGACTGCTAAAAGTTTGTATATTTTATATATATTTGTATAATTTTTTTTATTTTTTAATATATAAATATATAAATTGCCTCCACTGAAATTTAGTTTTTATTTAAAAATTTTTAATGTTTACTTTTTTTTAAATTTTGCCCCCACTCAACGAAATTTCTGGATCCGCCCCTGTGTAGAAAGATACCATAGTCATCTGATTCTTCTATTCCTATTCCTTTGAAGGACATTTGATTTTCAAATGTAAAATATATCTTACAATTGCCTTGCAATGTGTTTCTCAACTTCTTTGATGTGTGAGGAACACTGTGCCTGCTTTCATCGTGGCATGCTTAAATTCTGTCTATTGAGGTGTTCATCCTCATTGCTGGTGTGTGACATGCACACGCACATTTGTAAGAGTAATTTCAATCAATATTCACGGACTATTTACTGATAAAACTCATGTCATGGGCCATAGGTTGTACGATTGCTCTACACTAAATCTGGGTTAGCGTTGCTTGCGCTTGCTTCCAATGCTGTTCATAAGCTCTGGAAATGGCAGTGTAACGATCGCAATCCATCTGGGAAAGTCAGTATTTGAACATATGTACTTTTCAATCACTTCATTTCTTTAAATTATAGTTTTTAGTCTGTCCAATTTCTCATATATTTCCTTAATATTTTTTCAGTCTACTGCATCAATTGTGCCACAGTTGTGGCAGCCTTCAACTGGGGCTCTCATGATAAATGATTTGAGTGATACTAAAACAGCCGAAGAGTCAGCTGCACCTGCATGCATTGCATTATCTAGAAATGATTGTTATGTCATGTCTGCCTCGGGTGGGAAGGTGTCTTTGTTTAATATGAAGAGATTTAAGGTTGGTAGGCTGGTAGCTATCCTTCTACTATCAATGAGATTATCTTGGACTTGGAGTTTGTTTTCTGTTGCTTGTTTCCAGATTGTAGACAGCTCTACAATTTCTGCTTATTGATATATGATTAAATAAAACTTGTAATTTCTGATCAGGTTATGACAACTTTCATGCCTCCACCTCCCGCAGCAACCTACTTAGAATTCTATCCGCAGGACAACAATATCATTGCCATAGGAACGGAGGATTCTACTGTTGTAATATACAATGTTCAGGTTGATGAGGTGAAACACCCATATTTTAACCACTCAAGGAGTTATTAACTGTACTTGTGTAGAGGATAAACCTTAAATGTTGAATATGCTGATCCTGCACAGTCCTACACTTGCTGATTTTCTACAGTTGCTGAAATAAAATAAAAAGTAGGATGTGCAATGGTATGGTTCTGCTGATTTTGAGGAGGGTGGTGGTGGAATTTAGTTTGGAATTGTTTTGGCAACTGATTTGCTATTGTTGCAGTAATAATTTGTCATTGAGTTGGTGAATATTGAACAACTTTGCTGTTCATGTGTTTCTCTAAAAGTAAATTTTGCAATTAGGCATGGTGGTGTTTGCATGGTCTTTGATTGCTTAGGGGCAACAGTACTCCTCTGGATCTTTTAAATTAACTTTTGACCCTTTTGGTAGGTAAAAACTAAGCTCAAGGGTCACCAGAAACGAATCACAGGTCTTGCATTTTCCCAGACTCTGAATGTACTGGTATCATCTGGGGCTGATGCACAAGTAAGTGTCAAAAGTAATAGAGATATCTTTCTTTTGCTTTCTTATAAAATTACATCTTCATCTGGAATCATTTCTGCAAATCTAACTTATGATGGAAGCAATATTTTGTTGGGAAATGGGAAAAAATGACTGCATTTTTATTTTCTTGTTAGTTTGCTTACATTGAATTGCTTGCACTTGATATGAATTGCAGCTATGCGTCTGGAACATTGATGGATGGGAGAAAAGGAAAGCAAGGCCCCTACAGGCGCCACCAGGTTACCCATCTCCCCTGGTTGGAGAAACTAAAGTTCAGTTCCATAATGATCAAACCCATATATTAGTGGTCCATGAAAGCCAAATTGCTGTTTATGATAGCCAGCTTGAATGCTTGCGATCGGTAAGTGTGCCTCATTCTTTTTATGTTCTAGGAGTTGTAATCATTGTAATCAGTGGGATTCTTTTATAAATTCATTGGGATTGCTTGTTCATTGAAATATTTGAATGTTATACCTCGTGATCATGATTATACCTTTTCAAATTGTTTTTTGCAACCCTATATTGCTTTGCCTGGTATTTGTTGCTGAAGTTCCAATCTCCCGAGGTTGTTAATTACATTTCTATTTTTACAGCATGTATACCTTCGTCAATTATTCTACAAAAGTTATGGGGACAATGAGATCACACTATAGGGATTCAGTATTATCACTAGGGTCTTAAATGCTAGTAGGGGTGGAAATATTAGTACAATATGATAAATGACCCTAAATGACAAAAAAAAAAAACACGAGTACGACACGATATGAATGCACAAACTTAAAGTTGATTCAATTTGATCGAATATGTCAACACAAACTGCCCCCAAGGCTATGTTTGTTACACAGGGATGACATGGGAATGGATGTTGGAATTAGGGGTGTGTAGCTGAACTGTGACCAAAATGATCTGTTCGGCCTATCTTGAAAATTCCTTAACAAGATGGGTCGGGTTGGTCTAGCCCATTTTGAAAAAAAAAAGGGGGGGGGGCAGGTCAAATGGGTCAATAACCCATATGACCTGTTTAGTATAAAAGAAGTTTTAAAATATTTTAAATATATTTTTAAAATCTAATTATTGTAATAAATAATAATAAATTATAACATTAAATATATTTAAAATTTTAATTATTTTGAAAAATAATAAAATATTTAAAATAAAAAATAACTGATTAACCTAATAATCTGTTTGACCCAACCCATTTAAATGTTAACTCGTTTACCTGATTTTATAAATGGGTGGGTCGAAAGGGTTTGTAAAAATTAATTGGTGGACTTGGACCCGACCTAAAAACACATGGACCCGACCTGTTGCACACCCTAGTTGGAATGAAATGAAGGTGGGAATGGAATAGATACCATCCTTATTCCTTTGTTTGGTTGTCAAATTGAATAATGTTAAAATGGAATGATTATTCTTATTCATTATTTGATTGTCAAGTTAAGTAATGCTAGAGTGGAAATAGTCATTTATATTTTAATATTATTTTAAATTAAATTAAAATAAAAAAATCTTAAAGGTGGGGTGGGTTGTAGAGGTGAAAGTTGTGATGTTGTGGAGGTGGAGATGGGAGGGGGGGGTGGTGATAGCCGGCGACGGTGATGGATGGTGGGTGGGGGGTCATGTTGGTGGTTGGGTGGAGGTGGAGGTGGTCATGTGTCGGTGTTGGTGGAGCTGGTGATGGGATGCATGGTTATGACGGCAAGTCGTGGTGGTGTTTAGTGGCAGCCACCATTTAGTTTCACATTCTCTCTCCTCTCTCTCTCTCTCTCTTCCCCCCCTCATTCTAGAAGGGAATGAAAATGTGGGAATGGTAATTCCTTCCCTTGAGTGATGGAATGGTAATTCCTATATTTTGTTGGAATGAGCATTCCATGGAAATGGGTATTCTCGCATCCTATAAGTGTGCCAAACGAATGGGAAGATCTTTTCCCTGAGGTAGCTCAAAAAGCTCTGCCGAGAATAACCTCTGATCACTTCCCTATATTGCTGGATGGAGGAGCTTTAAAAGGGGGTCCAAAGCCTTTTAGGTTTGAAAATATGTGGTTGAAAGTTGAGGGGTTTAAAGAATTGGTAGCTGGTTGGTGGAAGAGTTACAATTTCTTTGGCCCAGCTAGCTTCATCTTGGAGCAAAAGCTGAAACATCTTAAGGCTGACTTGAAGAGATGGAATATTGAAGTATTTGGAAGAATCGACAACCAGAAGCTGCAGCTTGAAAAGGACATCTCTAGTTTTGATGTGTTAGATGAGGAAGGAGGCTTATCTGACATGGATAGATACCACAGAGAAGGAAAGATCAAGGAATTGAATAAGTTGATCCAAATGGAGGAAATTAGTTGGAGACAAAAGTCTAGAGTTACATGGCTCAAGGAGGGGGATAGAAACACTAAATTCTTTCACAAAATGGCCTCTGCCAACAAAAGAAGGAATTGGATTGGTAGACTAAGGGTCAATGGGGAAATCATCGAAGATCAAGGAACCATAAAGCATGAAATTCTGCATTTCTACCAGAATTTATTTTCTGAAACTGCTATGTGGAGACCTAAGTTAAATGGTATGGATTTTTCTCAGCTCAGTAGAGCGGCCATGGATATGGAAAAGCCCTTCTCCGAGTATGAAATACACCAAGCTCTCATGGATCTTAATGGTGATAAAGCTCCAGGACCCGATGGTTGGACTCTAGCTTTCTTCCAGTTTTGCTGGTGCATTATTAAAGAAGAGATGCTGCAGTTCTTTGAGGAATTCCACCGATGCAGCAGGTTTGTCAAGAGCATAAACTCCACTTTTATTGCTTTGATTCCCAAGAAGAAAGGAGCTGTTGATATCAAAGATTTTAGGCCAATTAGCCTTGTGGGTGCTGTTTATAAGATCTTATCTAAAGTCCTTGCTCGCAGACTGCAGCCAGCACTTGACTTCTTGATCTCCCCTTCACAGAATGCATTTGTAAAAGGTAGGCAAATCCTTGATGCTGCTCTTATTGCTAATGAACTTCTGGATTTGAAAACTAAGAATAAGGAGGCTGGTATTGTATGTAAACTTGACATAGAGAAAGCCTTTGACCACGTCAATTGGAACCTTCTAATTTATCTACTGGACCGTATGGGTTTTGGGCGTAAATGGTGTAGATGGATTAGGTGGTGCATCTCTACTGTCAGATTTTCTGTGTTGATCAATGGAACTCCGGAAGGCTTCTTTCCTTCTTCTAGAGGTCTTAGGCAAGGCGACCCCCTCTCACCTTTCCTATTTATATTGGTTATGGAAGTTTTTAGCAGAATGTTGATGAATGTGGAAGCTGCTGGATTTCTTGATGGTTTCTCAGTTGGTAATTCTTCTGCATCTCCTCTCAGTATTACCCATTTGCTATTCGCTGATGATTCCATCATTTTTGTGGGGCTGATTTGCTGCAAATGGGTCACTTAAGATGCACCTTATTGGGATTTGAGGCTGTTACAGGCTTAAAAGTTAACCTTAACAAGTCTGAAGTTCTACCTGTGGGTAACTTGGCAGATTTAAATGCTCTTGTTGGTTTTATGGGCTGTAAGAGTGGGTCACTCCCAACAACATACCTTGGCTTACCTCTTGGAGCATCCTACAGAGATAAAACCATTTGGGAACCTGTTTTGGAGAAGTGTAGAAGCAGACTTGCAAACTGGAAACAAAAATATTTATCTACTGGAGCCAGGGTTACTTTGATAAAGAGTGTTCTTTCAAGCCTACCAACCTACTTCCTCTCTTTATTCACTGCACCAGCATCTATCATTAAGAACTTGAGAAAATGGAACGGGATTTTCTTTGGGGAAGGAGTTTGGAGGTCTATAAGCATTCCCTAGTGAGCTGGAAAGCAGTTTGTGAGCCCATAGCAGCAGGAGGTGTTGGCTTCAGAAATTTGAAGAGGAATAATGATGCTCTGTTGGGGAAGTGGCTTTGGAGATGCTCAAAGGAAGATAATAGCCTTTGGAAGAAATTGATCACCCTAAAGTATGGGGATGATACAGGTGGTTGGATCTCAGCTCCTGTCTCAACTCCTTATAAATCTGGTATTTGGAAAGGCATTCGACGCTTGTGGCAGGATTTCAGATGTTGAATCTCTTGGCAAATTGGTAAGGGTACCAGAATCTCCTTTTGGAATCATGATTGGATTGGCTCTGGTTGTCTCTCGGTTATATTTCCAGATCTTTATGATATTGCAGTCAACAAGAATGCCATGGTCTCCGACTACTATAATGTCTCGGGAAATCTTGGAAGTTGGTCACTGTTGTTACGCAGAAACGTAAATGATTGGGAGCTTGACAGCCTTTTTCAACTTCTTGATATGCTTAACTCGGTCCAATTAAAAGATGTGGATGACTCTCTTAATTGGAATCTCTCCAAAGATAATGTTTTCTCTGTCAAATCCTTTTACGACTCACTTCTCAACAGTCGGCAGGATTCCTTTCCATGGAAGAAAATATGGAAAGTTAATATCCCACTCGAGTGTCATTCTTCTCTTGGTGCGCAATTAAGGGTAAGATATTGACTTTGGATAATCTTCAACACCGAGGTTACAAACTAGCTAACAGATGTCCCATGTGCCACAAGATGGAGGAATCAATCCCTCATCTATTACTTCATTGTTCCTGGACTGCTGACCTTTGGAGTTTTATTCTCAATTGTTTTGGAGTTCATATGTGTTTCCCGCGAAACCTTGATGAATTTTTTTGGATGTGGTGGGAGCAAAACATGGTTAAAAGGAGAAAAGACATATGGAATATGGTTCCTTATTGTGTTTTGGTTAGTTTGGAAAGAACGCAACAGAAGGATTTTTGAAGATGACGAGAGGACTGTTTCGAAGATAAAAAGCATTTTTTTCTCTTGTTTATTTGTTAGGGTTAAAGAGGGGAGTATGATTGATCTTTGTTCTCTCATGAACTTCCTAGATTCTTTGAGATGATTTTAGGAATGGGTTGAATGTACCAAAGTTATGTTTTGTTAGCATCCTTTCGATGCTAATTAATACTTCATATTCGTAATAATCTTACTTATCATTTTCAAAAAAAAAAAGTGTGCCAAACGAGGGAATGGGAATGGGCATTCCATTCCAACCCATCCCCTTATAACAAATGTAGCCTAAATATTATCTACCTTTGGTCATGAACTCCTGATGTTATAATAAATAGTTCAACTGTAAATTGCTGTTAGGTATCTGTTGTCTTGATGCGAGACTCAAAAACTGTAGCACATATTCGTTGATTAACGTTTTCATCTATAGTTGATCTGCAAGATATCACCATCTCTCATCAAGCTTGACTGCATTTCAGGCACAAAATACAATATGACCGCATGGATATATTTATCTATATATATATTTTAATCCACATGTTTGTCTATTTTCCTTTAATGTTGTTAACTTGTAAACTCTCTTGCAGTGGTATCCAAGAGAGACACTTTCTGCTGCCATTTCAAGTGCAATATATTCATGTGATGGACAACTAGTCTTCACTGGATTTTGTGATGGTTCAGTTGGAGTTTTTGATGCAGACAGTTTTAGTCTTCGATGCCGAATAGCACCATCCGCTTATATATCTTCAACCATTTCCAGGTACGCCAACCAGGAAATTGATAGCCTTTTGTTTTTTAAATTTAATTTTTATACCAGGTGGATGTCAGCTTCTTTCATTCCCTCCACTTCTTTAATTGTATAGGCTAGGAAAATTTAAATTTCATCATCCTTTTGCTTTGTTCCATAACTAGGAGTGGCAACTGGTAGGGAACCCTTGATTTAACATTCCCATTCCAGAACCCATCCCTTTACTTGTTCATGTCCCAAATTGGTTTATTCTTTTAATTGGGAGCATGGTTCAAAGTATTGGCTGTGACAACCGATATCTCCGCATTTTTGATGAAATAAATTATGGAAATATAAGTTTTTAAATTCAATGGATTTATAATATATATATATATATATTTTAATGAATCATATCATTAGTAATGGTTATGTATTTGATTATGTAGTACATTAATTTTTCATTTAGAATTTTTTCATTATTTTTTGGAATTTTTTAAGCTAAAAAATGCAAAAAGTTGTGTTTCGCCTGATACTGCGCCGTGACACTGCATAAAATATTCTTGAGCCGATACGACTATTGTGATCGTGACTTTGAACCATGATTGGAAGTCCCAAACCCGTTTCATCCTGAAGCCACCATACTCATCTTGTCCCACTTGATTGGGTTCAAGATGGGATGAGTTTTGCACAAAACCCGATTTGACGAGAGACTAAAAAAGAAGTGTTGTTATAAGAGAAGAAGAAGGAATGGACGGACAATTGAAAACCGTTGTCATGCTAGCATAAAAAAATTTGAAAACTTGATTATATAGTATCAGTTAAAAGTTATATAACTTAATAAAGCCCTAGTCCAAAACTAGTTGGGTTTGGCTACATTAATTCTCTTCGTCCATTTATTTCTGTCATGGGTTATGTTTTCCATTATATATGAACCTAGGATTTTTCTGACAATTTCCGTTCATGTGATCTTATGTCTACTTTTTTTTCTCTTTACCTTTTTTACTTGAATCAATTCACTCTTCCATAGAAAAGGTGTAGCACATCGCTAGTAGGGGATGCCTCAACAAATTTCTTATATGGATTTATGTTTATAGGAAGTGACCTTGTTTTATGATGCCCATCAATTGTAATTCAAACATTAAAAACATATATCTAGTGAGAAGACCTCAATTTTTTCATCCATTCTTTAGTAAAACGAGTCGAATCGAGCTGAGTTTTAACTTATTCGAGTTCGGCTCGAGCTTTTTAAACCGAGCTCGAGCTCAATTTGAACTTTTATATAGGCTCGAGCTCGAGCTTAACTCGCGAATAGTTCGATTAAATCAAAACGACGTCGTTTTAGTTAAAAAAATATAATAAAAATATTATTAAATAATATATATATTATTTTATTGATCTGAGCTTGAGCTCGAATCTAAACTAGCCACAAATCAAGCCTGATTCGAGCTCGTTTAGTCATGAACCGAGTTTAAGCTGAACTTTTTTCGAGCTGAACTCGAATGGCTCGTGAATAGCTTGATTCATTTCCACCCCAATTTTTCAAGCAAATCGCAAGTGTTTATCCTTCTGACAATGTTTCATTGTCAGCAAAATGATACAAAAATAAGTTCAAATAGAAGTACAATCAAAGATAAGGCACAAAATAAGGAGTCTGCCGTGGAATACTTCCAAGTAGTAGAGGTACTACCCACATGATTTGATCATCAAATCTCTCGTAAAAGACTGCAACCCAGAATTGCTTTCTGAAAACAGAATTTACACAAAAATGTCGATCTTAAGGAAACACGGTCTCCAAAGACTGCAAACCAGAAATAGTCACGATAAAAGTGAGACAACACGGAAGGCTATTTTTGTTTCTAGTGATGAAAATGACATCGAAAGGTCAAAAACACCCCCTACCCCCCCCCCCCCCCAAAAAGAGAGAGAGAGAGAATAATCTTGAATGCTAAGAAGGTGTTGAGTTTGAAAAACATCCAAAGAAAGCAATCAAGCTTTGGCAGAAGACAATGGACAGGGAAATATAACCATCACAAAGTCAAAAATCAAAATTTTCTTTAAATCTCTGTCACACATTCACAGAGAGTGAAGCTACGGTTTTAAGAGGGAGAGAGCTGAAGATGCTGAACTTGAGGTGGCTTTGCTTGAAGAATCAAATCTTCCACAATCAACGATGAATGGATGAGATTCAAGAACCTTCATGTCTGTGCTGGGAATAGTGCCTAGAGAATGGATATGGCTGCCGTTGCTGCTTCTTAGGGTTTTGTGGGAGAAAGATGAGGCAACTAGGGTTGAAAGGGAGCCTCGGGATTTGAAATCTAATCTCGGAACTAATTATCTGATTTGATGCAGGAGAGATGTTTTGGCTTTTACCCTTCAATTTTTGGGGATGAAATAGTAATTTCATAACTATATATAAAATATAAAATAATATATTAATCAGGTATCTGGTATCCTATTTGCACAACAGATATCTATTATCTATAGACAGATTTCAAACCTGCCTAGATATTTATTTTTAATTCCAAACTTGTCCAAATAGAATTACGGTACTTCTAAATGGGTCCTATTAGGGTTTGGGCAAGTTGGGTACCCTCTTGTACTCGTTCCATTACCATCCTATTCAATAGAGAATTTAGGACGCTGGGCTTTTCTTTTCCTTTTTGCTTTATCTCTGGTGCTGGTTTGGAGGTCATTACAAAGTTTTCTGGGACTATACCATTTTTATTTGACTTCTCACAGAGGTGGCTTATCTCCAACATTGTTTTGAAGTGTTCAAAACCAAAGGGGAAGAAACTTACAAGCCTCCAAAATCATCATAGTTGAGATTTTGATTCTTGATGAAATTTGTCTGATTTAGACTGTTTGTGTTGTTGTTTGTGAAAATTTTCCTTGATAACACCAATGCCACACCCCCCCCCCCAAAAATATATATATATATAGTCAGACCATCAAAACAGCGTGGTAGAAACTTCTATTGAGACCCATCTTTGCGAGAAATTCCTATCTGGATGACGATGATTGCTCTCTGTCCTATGTTTCTTGGACATTGATAGGCAAGTTCATGACATATTTATAGGCCTTTGGTGATGACAGTCCAGCAATATAGAGCGTTAACGAAGCAATTGCAAGTTCTAACACTCGAGTTCTAACAGCTACAACCGTTACATTCTTTTGTAGTTCATCCTTGTCATTTGTGCGTCATATTATCCTATTACGCTGTTTTGAAATTAACCTCCCTGTAGGCCACGTACTTGGCTTCCAAAATGGCACTTCAATGAGCTGAAAATATGGTACAAATTGTTGGGCAACTTTGGGACATGCTTTTTCTATGTGATTTAGATTTAGTAGATTTACTCAAATTTTGTTCTTATCCAACTTCATGTTCGTTTTTATAGTTTTTGAAATCATAAGCGTGATTATTTTATGACGTGAGTTTGAGACTAAAGATCTCTCTTCTCTCTCTCTCTCTCTCTCTATATATATATATGTATGGGTAAAGTTATTAGAAGTTTGACATATAATCCTTATATTAACTTGTCTGATTTCCTGAATGATATATGAGGCTGAATCAACCTTTAATCAAGGCTATTAATTCTGCAGTGGTAGCAGCAGTGCCTTTCCTGTGGTGATTGCAGCACATCCATCTGAACCTAACCAAATTGCTCTTGGAATGAGTGATGGCTCAGTCCATGTGATCGAGCCATGCGATTCTTATGTGTTTTTCCTCTCTAAAATTTGATAGATTAGTCTTGGGGAAATAACTTTTGGTTTAGGAAATGTTTTATGATATTTATAAATAGAGAAAGTGATTAAAAATAAGGTTGGGTCACTATGTAAAAAACAAAGTTGAAATTTAGTGCATTTTTTAGGAATCTTGAAATGCACTCAAATTTTAAGATTCTGTCAAGCTCAGTTCATGGGCAAATTGCAGGTGTAACTAAAATGTGAGCTGCTCACAAAATTTTATAGAAATCTTTCATCCGTACAATTGAGATTTCTGAGGCTTCTCAGGAGCTGGTCCTGGAAGCGAGTTATCTATAAAGAATATAAATCTTTAAAACTCAACCTAGCTGTTCATCCAAACTTCTATTAATGCAATCTTCTTAAAACATTTATGAATGATGCTAATAAACTGTCCAAACACTCTTTGACATGTTTACACACTTGCTTGAATAGTTACGGATATCGTGATACAATTGTAATTTTTAGATTTCATAAATACTTTAAAGTGTTTGCTCGATAATTGCAAACTAAATATTTCTGTACATACACTAACACGGGAAAATTTTTTGTAGAGTTTCGAACTTATGACCTCTTTAAGTTATAATTAGGGGTGTCTCTTTTCATTCTGCTAGACTATTTTTCAATATTGATCGTAAAAATTGTTTGTTCATTTTTTAGGAGATGAAATCTGATGTTTAGTATTGAAAATATTTGAGACTTTATCTTTCTTAGCATATACTTGTTTCAATCTTTCATTCAGCAGTCGAAGTGTATTTATTAACTATTTGATTTGACACCATTCCAATCAAATATGACTTTTTATATTTTGTATTAATTGCATTTCAATCAATTTCTTTTTAACCTTCACTTTTATTTTAAAATTAATTTTAATTAAATTAAATTAGAACTATTAGATTATTTTAAAAAATCAAATTCCTTAATTGATGCACTTCAACCCTTTTAGGCTCGTAGTGGACACTTTAAGCTAATATTGCATTTGTGGATTAATTGATCAAAATTGAGCTAGTTAACAATTTTTATCTTAAAATTGAAATAAATTTTAATAAAATCAATAAATAAACTAACCCAAGCGTTTTCAAGTATTTATTCTTTAAACACTTTTGTGCACCCCAACTTATTGCTAGTTAAGATCTCTTTTCATTTTCATTTCTTATGAAAAAAAACCTAAAATGGAAAAAAAAAAAAAACCTACGTATATTCATGTCAATTTATTTATTTTCCACTATCTAATTAAACAATAATTAAAGTAGCAAGCTTAGCTTTTAGTAACACCCCCAAATATACTACCACTACTAAAAAATCAATTCCTTTGCTTATTTATTTATCCCTTTAATTACATAACAAAAATTACTTAATAGAGAAAAATTGAAGAGCAGGGATACAGTAGAATATTTGTGGATTTATCAATTTAAAAAAAAAATCTTTTGTTAAATAAATGTTATTATTATATTATTATGACTTTTTATTAGTAAAAAAAGTATTAGAGTAGAATAGCACGTCTCAAAATTGAATGTTTGCCTCCCCCTTTTTTTTTTTTAAATATCAATGGTTTGAAAGTGAATTTTTAGAAACTTTCTATAATTCTTTAAAAAAAATTATTGGGTATAACTTTTTATGCGTTTAACAAAAAATTAAAAATTTCAGTAGCTTTCAAAAATTTTTAGTAACTTTCGATTGTTTGATTAAAAAATTTGAATAAATTTTCAAAAATTTTTAGAAACTTTTAAGATCTTATAGTTGTGTGGTAAAAAATAAAAAATAAAAAAATTTTAAAAAATTTTTAGCAACTTTTAAGGTGCTGATAAATGATAAAAAAAAAAATAAATAAAAGTTATTAAAAAATTTCTTCTTTTTATTTCGAATTCCAAATGGAGCTCAAGCACAATGGAAGGATTATTTATTTATTTCACATCAATTTAATTGTATCAAATGATAACAGATAGAACTTGAGAGGGAGAAATAAGAATGATATTAAAATTTTATCTCAATGGATTAAAAATTTAAAATAAACTTTTTTTGCACTCTATTTGTGGCTTTATTTTTCTTTTTTCATTTATGTTTGAAAAAAATATTTTTCTAAAACACGGATAAAGTAATTTTTCAAAAATTATTTTACATTAAAAAAAAAAGAGCCGGTAAAAATCAGTTACCGGCAAAAGTTTATGTACATGAAATTTAAATATTCCATTAATGGAGGATAAGAGAACGTCAATGGCATCATGATTATCATCTACTTCCCCCCATATTTCCATTTTTAACTTTGCCTTCATCACATGAAACTCCTTCTCTCTCCTCTGATACGCATTTCTTTCTTCAGTGACTCCGCTCGATCCCTCTCTTACCTTACTCTCAACCCCCAAACTCTCCTATTCCCTGAAACCATTTTCCTCTTCAACCTCCGACCAAAGACCCAAATGGAACTCGAAGAGCACTCTCTCCATCACCAACCCAACTCTTCTAATCCTGGAGTCATGCGATTCCATGTTCCAGTTGAAGCAAATTCAAGCTCATATGACAAGAACCGGCCTCATGTTTCACCTCATCCCCGTGAGCCGAGTGTTGTCCTTCCGGCGACATTCGCCACGCACACATTCTCTTTTCGCAGATCTGCGAACCCAATGTTTATATGTGGAATACGATGATTAAAGGGTATTGTAAAGCTCGGTTTCCCGTAAAGGGTTTCTCTTTGTTTCGCAGGATGGTTTTAGAGCGGGTCGAAATGGACAGGCGGAGCTTCGTGTTTGCGCTCAAGGCTTGTGAGATGTTTCGCGGGCTTGAAGTGGGGAAATCGATCCATTGTCGAATTTGGAAGGTGGGGTTTGATTCTGATTTGGTCGTGCAAGATGGGTTGATACATTACTACGTGCAGGGCGGGTGTTTGAGCTATGCAGGTCAAATGTTCGACCAAAGTTCGGGGAGAGATGTCGTTTCTTGGACCACAATGATTGATGGGTATGCAGAGAAAAATGGGTCTGACGAAGCTCTGAGGCTTTTTGATTTAATGTTGTCAAGTGGTGTTGAACCCAACGAGGTTACGATGATCTCGGTGCTTTCAGCATGCTCTCAAAAAGGGGACTTGAGCCTTGGGAAATCCATTCATGAGTATGTGAAGAAGAAAAATTTTAGTTGTACGTTGAATTTGATGAATGCATTATTGGATATGTATGCAAAGTGTGGTTGCTTGGGCACCGCTAGACAGATTTTTGATGATATGGAAAGCAAGGATGTTTTCTCATGGACAAGTATGATAAATGGTTATGCCAAAATGGGATGTTAAATTTAGCGAGAAATTGTTTTGACGAACTGCCTGAGAGAAATGTAGTTTCATGGAATGCAATGATTGCTGGATATTCACAGAACAATCACCCAAGGGAAGCTCTAGAATTGTTTCATGACATGGAGAAAGCAGGTTTTGTTCCCATAGAGGGCACCTTAGTATGTGTACTCTCTGCTTGTGCTCAATTAGGTTCCTTGGATTTGGGTCAAGAAATTCACGACTACTACATCAACCAAAAGCGGATTCAAATTAGCATGATTCTGGCAAATGCATTTATAGACATGTATGCTAAATGTGGAAGCATGGATGCGGCTGCAGAGCTTTTCAGTGAGATGCAAGAGAGAGATTTGGTTTCTTGGAATTCCATGATTGTTGGATATGCCACTCACGGGCATGCTGAGAAGGCCCTCATCCTTTTTGAGCAAATGCAAGATATGGGATTAAAGCCCGACGACATCACATTCGTGGGCGTCTTGTCAGCCTGTAGTCATGGTGGATTTGCTGCCCAAGGTCGAGAATATTTTAGAAAAATGGAGAGGATTTTTGGTATCAAGCCTAAAGAGGAACATTATGCATGCCTGATCGATTTACTTGCTCGAATTGGGCTCCTTGAAGAAGCTTATGCATTAATGAGAGAGATGCCAATGGAACCTGATGAAGCTGTTTGGGAAGCCCTCCTTAATGCGTGTAGGATACATGGAAATGTTGAGCTAGGTAAGCTTTCAGCTGATAAGCTACTCAGCTTAAACCCTTGAGACAGCGGCACTATGCTCCTTGCAAGTATATGCGCTACCGAGCAGAAGTGGGTTGATGTGCGGATGGTTAGGAGTATGATGAGAAAGAGGTGTAAAGAAGACTCCTGGACGTAGCTCCATAGAGGTGGAGGGTGTGGTTCATGAATTTTTGGTTGACGAATCACATCCTCAGTCCAAAGCCATATACAAAGTATTGTATGAAATGGTGCTACTTTCAGAAATGGAGAAGTATACGTTAAGACGTCATCCAACAAATGTACTTCCATGAGAATCTTGATTCAATTCTCTGCCCGGGCTTAAGCAAATAGCCTTTCCAATTGAAGCAATGGAAGTTTGTGACATATGGGATTTTTTATTTTGAAATGGTGATGGTGGTGCTGTGCAGATACATAAATTATGCAAGCACGAAATCAATCCTGCGAAGAATGTTTTGAACACAGCCTGAGTCATCATGATATCCACTCAACCCATTTTATCTACTTGAGTTATAGAGAGGGAGAGAGAAAATCCCTACACAACTCTCCTTTCCTTTCCAAGGGACTGACAAAGCCATGTTCTTCATGTGCTAAATAGAAACTAGCAAGCTAGCGAGTTGTTTATGTGTGATATTCCCTTCGCTTTTTATTTTTACTTTATTTTTGTAGATTATGCTGCATTCTTATCTTATTAAAAAGGGTTTGGTTGTAGAATTATTGCGTAGAGGATAAGGCGGATTCATGAAGGGGCGATTGGGGGTAGCTGCCCCCACTAACTACTAAAAGTTTGTATATTTTATATTTTGTATAAATTTTTTTATTCTTTTATATATAAATATATAAATTTACCCCACTAAAATTTGATTGTTATTTAAAAATTTTTAATGTTATTTTTTTTAAATTTTGTCCCCACTCAACAAAATTTATGGATCCGCCCCTGATAGAGGAATTAAGGAGCAAATATGGGGTTTAATTGGTAGAGAAAATCAAAGTAGTCCCGCTGTATCCAAACTCTAGTCTATAATGTCCATGCCTACATGTACATTATTGAGGTGGTGACATGTAAAGTGAACTATATTGACTCCACTAGAGCATAACTTAATTTTTTTATTGAATATTATTGTCATAATCTCAATTTTATATTTTTATTTATTTATTTTGTACTTTAGTTATTGTAAACAAGTGATACTTGAATGGTCTTACATCTTTTGAAGGGACTTCTATTGCCGCTCCAACAATATAGCTTCCCCCTTAAGAAATGGTATCGTTCGGGGAAAATTATTCAGACAGTTTTGTCTCTTTCTCATGGACTATAAAGATGGAACACGGAGGCCACTCTTTTAAAAGCCTGATTTTAGGCCTTCGTTTTTCTGACCAAGTGTGTAGCCCAAGGTGGGTACGGACCGCACTGAAACTTGTGCAACAGGGGCGAGGGACCTTCCTCTAACGTTGTCCCGCACACACTCACACACAATCAGAAAATTAAAAAATGATAATAATAATATAATAATTTGTAAAGCTGCGCATAACTCGTCAAAAGTCCGGTTCCTTCGCGAACGAAGTTCAAAATAAAAAACAGGGAGAGAACTTGGGTTTGGTTCACAACTTAGCATTTAAAGCGATCCAAAAATCGGATCTCTTATTCATTTGTTCATTCTTCTCTTCCTCTCAATGATACGTGTTGTATGTTGCAAAGAGCCTTCTTCTAGAGAAGGGTCTGTAGGAAATTTAGTCAATTGTGGAGATTTGTCCTCCACCTTTGTAGCAAATTTGGCATTTCAGAATCTATATATGGAATGATGTAATCAGCAAAGTCATGAAAAAAAATTTATCAAATTTTTCTCTGTCTTGTATTACTGAATCGGTTGTATAGAGAAAGTATCGGACGGGCGTGAGAAGAGAGGAGGCAAATTTCAAGTTTGTCTGTGAATCTAACACTCCAAAGGCCAAACAGGAATTATCAACCCGGTCACGGATTCCGAGGGCCTATCTCTTTTGTTCTGTTAGATTCACGCACAACTTGAGATATGTCTTTTCGTCGTCTTCAATCAATCAGCCTCATTTCACTGTCATTCTCTATTTTCTGTTTGGAGAAAACACCCTGGTGTTTTATTGAGAAGTGGTGTTGCATAATTTTTTCAACCAGTTTGATTCCGAATCCCTGTAATTATTATTTTTTAATTGTTCCTGTCTTTTTTTTTTTTTAATCTGAACTTCAAATTTTATAATGCTGCATATGTGTTGATGAGGAAGCGTTGGTTAAAAAAAAAAAAGGAAGATCTTGATATATAATATATATACATATATATATATATATATATTATCCTTTCGATTGAGTTAATTGTTCATTTGTTGATTTTTCTACTATCTTCATTTGTGCGTTGATGATGCTAATGAGCGTGAAGCACTGATTTCTTGATTAGTTTTAAATTTCCTATTAACACCGCAATTCGCTTCTATATTAAGGCCATGTTTGGTCAGATGAAAATCCACCAAAATTCATTAATTTTAACTAATTTTTGTACTTTCTTTCAATCAAATTTTACATATATCACATTTATGTCACATTTTTTTTTACTTTTGTTATACTTTTTGCCAACTTTTTGTTCTACCAAACAAGTCCTAAGAAGCACAACGGGCAGATTACATTTCATCAACTAAGAGTGCGTTTTAGTTCCTTAAGTCGCAAGGTTCTTTAATTTGCCTTCCTTTTTATTTTTAATTAATAAAAAAGTAAAATAAAGTGTAAGAGGAAATTAGTGGAGTGCAAGTACCTTGTTCTTATATATATATATATATATATATATGTTATTTTGTATAAATACCAAGTAATCTAATCAATTAATTAATTAGCTAATAAAAATTAAAATAAATAAATAACTGTACTTTTTGGCAATAATAAATTAATGTTAGTAAAAATATGATTCTCAGTTGAATGGGAATTAATTATTAAAAGTAAAATAGTTTTAAAAGTTGATATAAATTAAGTTTTGTAGAAAGGTATTTATAGTATTAAAATTATATAAAATTTTTATTAGAAGATAATATTAGTTGTGCAATTTTATCTAATGAAAAGTAAAAAGTATAAGAATTTATTAGTAGAGTACAATAGTTTCGCCGTTCAAGAAATTATTTTCATTTTTAAATGAATTTAAGTGTTAAATGAAATTATTTAATACTTTTTTTTAACTAACTCGAATAATTCTCAAATTATGCATTTTTTGTAATTTTAAACGCGGAATTTATTACTTTGGATGTGTTTGGAGTAATCAAAGATCAATAACTAATATTATCCTTTTGGATAAAAAAAGTAATGAAAATTTTTTTTTTATTTTCTTAACTTTTATCCACGACGGAAGTAAATTTTTTAAATTTTTATAAATTCAATTAGCACAATTAAAGTTATAATTCTTAAAAAAGTTAAATTTTGGTGAGAAAAATAAAAAAAAAAGTAAAAAAGAAAAGAAAAGAAAAAGAAAAAAAGAAAAAAAAAAGTAAAATGCTGTTTACCCGAACGAACCCTAAATTGACATTTCCATTAAGTTTACCGAGTAAGTAACAAAATAAAAAGTGTGAAAAATCATCATTCCATTTCATTATGCCAATTACCAAACTAGACCTACTTACTTCACATCGTCGAAGCCCATTCCATCACACCCAACACAGCTTCTCAAATCAACTTGGCAAATTTGACTGGAATCAACATTAGCGCTGCAAAGTAAAATCGAGTAGCGCTGATTGGCAAATAACCCACGTCCCAATTCTCACTCCCTGCTTTGTTGGAAACGAGCATGATTCTCTCCTCTTTGATCCCATTGACGGCAACATCATCACCTTGACGGAAACAAAGGGGTGCCCAAGAGCATATCAGCAGTCCACCGCGATTCCGGATCCCTCACCAAACACTTCCTCAAGAAATCCTTCGCCTCCTCCGTAACCCAACTGGGAATCTCCGGAACGGCTTCTGGCTCAAATCTCCAAGCTGGTTCCCCAGTAATCATCTCCAAGACAGTGCACCCAAAAGCCCAAACGTCAGAGTGAGGTTCATATTCCTGGAACAGGACAGACTCTGGAGCCGCATAAAGAGGGTGGCCCTCCACCCTCCTTCCCTTTCCCTTTCCCTTTCCCTTTCTTTCCAGCCTTCTTCGCACTCCCAAAATCAGCAATTTTCAGAGTTCTTCCTCGACCCCTTTCCTCCTTGGGCGCAGAGATGTTAACGAGCCAGAACCGCCCACGAGTAGTATGTTGTGAGGCTTGATGTCGCAGTGGACGTAGCCTTGGATGTGGCTCAGACCTAGTAGTATGGATTTTGCGTACCATCTCACTTCGTAATCGGACAATCCTAATCCTCTGCCGCGGGAGCGACGGATTTGATCAGCCAAGCTGCCGCCAGAAGCGTATTCCAGGATTATGTTGAATAGAATCCTGCCATTCTCGTGGCTGACAAAGGTTCCATAGCAACGGAGAATGTTAGGACAGTCGGCTAATTTGCTGAGCAACTTCCATTCTTTATGGAGTGAATGGAGCTGATGACAACTTTCTGCAGATTTCACCGCCATGAAGGAAGGAAAATTGTGTCCGGACTCGTCTTTTGGCTGTGAAATGGCCAAGGAGACAACCCCAAAACTGCCTCTTCCTAGTGGTCTTGCTGCCGTCTTCAGCATTCTCCTTCTCTCTGTTTGTCTCCAACTTGGTAGCTTGTTTGTGCTCGGAAAATTCTTATAGTAATAATCTCCATCTCGTGGGTTTTTGACGTAGCTCGGCTACGAAAGAACAAGAAACTAAGAAAAACGAAGAAGAAAGGCTGAAAGAAAAATTATTAGGGTTTGCAATATCATCAAGTCTGTCAGTAAAAGAATAACGTAAGGTGCTATTTATAAGCACCAATAAAAACCCTAACCCTAATAGGTAAATCCAAACAAATACAATTAAATAAATAAACTATTAATATTCCAAAAAAATATGAATAAATAAAGAACTAATAATAATAAAAGTCATTATTGGAACTTGGGCCTCCTATCTCGTTAGGCCTACTCCATGCTCCCATCATTCTCACCGGGTTGAAAAGAACTCTGTCTCCGAAGAGTGGGATAGGAAAGATAACAAGCCAACAATGAAGGGATCCAACTGATGAAGATCATCCTCCAGTATCCAAGTAGCATCAGAATCAGGGCGACCATAGCCATTTGACAAGGAAGCGACGAAACCACCCATTCTCGGAAAGTCACGAACTCATCATCAAGGATATGTTCTACCATCTCCTTAGAATACTGTAACGAAGGCACAAATGGTGCACCTTTTCTAGCTCCACCTGCAGACACACTAGAAGGCAAAGTAGGAGGCTCAAAGCTGCCTTGCGTAAGGTAGTAAATCCTCTACATGAAAACAGGACTAATATCCATTCCATTAGGCAAATCAAGAAGATATGCATTAGATCCCAGTCTACGAATGATAGAATAAGGGCCCATGGCTCTTGCATAAAGTTTTTTTGAAAATGTTTTTGGAATTCTTTCAGGACGAATGCGAACCATGACATATTCACCAACATTAATATTCCCTAGATTTACGATGCACATCAGCAGCTAGTTTATACTCTTCATTACTTAGAGAAATCTTCTCGCTTAATCTCAGCATGTAAGTCATGGATATGTTTGGCAAAGTTTTCTGCAGGTTCAGACACACGCATATGAGGTGGCAAAGGAACAAGATCCATTGGGTGTGCGGGTGAGTAGCCATTAACAATTTGAAAAGGATTTTACCAGTTGAACAGATTAACAGAATTGTTATAAGCAAACTCAGCTGTAGGCCAAAATTAAATCCCAAACACCTTGTTTTACCCCAACCAAACACCTAAGCATATCACCCAAACTACGATTAACAACTTCAGTTTGACCATCAGTTTGAGGATGAAAAGCAGATGAAAATTTCAAAGTGGTTCCAAACAATTTCCAAAGAGTTTTTCCAAAAATAGCTAACAAATTTCACATCCCTATCAGATACAATAGTGGAAGGCAAGCCATGTAATTTAACAACTTCTCTAAAGAATAATTTAGCAATATGTGAAGAATCATTAGTTTTGCTACATGGAATAAAATGTGCCATCTTAGAAAACCTATCAACTACAACCAAAATAGAACCATGTCCTCTAGCAGTTTTAGGCAATCCAAGAACAAAATCCATGCTAACATCCTTCCAAGGTTCATGAGGAACAGGCAAAGGAGTATATAAACCAGTGTTTGTTTCTTAGCCTTAGCTAACTGACATGTTCTACATTGTGCAACTATCCTAACAACTATCCTAACAACCAATGCCATAGTTTTATCTCTCCCAAAATGTCCAGCTAAACCACCTGTATGCATCTCCCAAACTAACAAATCCCTAAGTGATGTTCGAGGTATACACAATTTAGTCACTTTAAACAAATAACCATTTTCAACAAGAAAGTCAACATACTCATGACGGTTACCTTTACTAGCCTCACCATAAATAATACCAAAG
The DNA here is from genome assembly GCA_019916065.1 of Vitellaria paradoxa. Classification (NCBI taxonomy): domain Eukaryota; kingdom Viridiplantae; phylum Streptophyta; class Magnoliopsida; order Ericales; family Sapotaceae; genus Vitellaria; species Vitellaria paradoxa. The sequence goes on along the minus strand of CM034234.1, from coordinate 51,380,421 downwards.
TCAGGACATGCAGAATACTCATCCTTCAATCTATCAAACCCAATGACATGAGCACTCATACGATGAAGTGTAACAGTTAATCTACTAAGTGCATCAGCAGTTTTATTTTCAATACCAGCACGATGATTAATCACAAAAGAATATTCATTCAAAAATTCAACCCACTTAGCATGTCGAGCATTCAATTTCTTTTGTGAGTTTTAAATACCTTAAAGCTTGGTGGTCAGGAAAACAACACAAATTCATTAGGCAATAAATAAAATCTCCAAAAGCGAAGACTTTGCACTATAGCATAAAACTCTTTATCATATGTAGAATATCGTCTTTTAGCATCATTGAGTTTTTCACTAAAGAAAGCTATAGGATGACCTTCTTGACTTAAGACACCACCAATACCTACACCTGATGCATCACAAGCAACCTCAAAAACTTTGGTAAAATCAGGATGTCTCAAAACAGGTGCCTCAGTCATTTTTATCTTGATTTCTCTGAAGGCCTGGCTAGTAGCATTAGACCATTGAAACTCCTCATTTTTTAAACATTCTGTGATAGGAGCCATAATGGTGCTAAATCCTCTTATAAATCTCCGATAGAAAGAAGCTAAACCATGAAAACTACGAGCCTCAGTGACAGATTTTGGTTCAGGCCACTCCCTAATAACTTTAACCTTTTCGGGGTCAGCTGAAATGCCATATGCAGACACGATAAAGCCTAAGAAAAGTACTTGGGGTTGCATGAAAGAACACTTCTTAAGGTTAACATAAAGTTTAGCCTCTCGAAGAGTGAGAAAAACCTGTCGAAGATGTTCTAAATGCGCTTCTTTGGATTTGCTATAGATCAGTATATCATCAAAGTAGACCACCAAAAATTTACCAATGAAAGGCTGTAGGACATAGGTCATAACTCTCATGAAAGTACTAGGAGCATTAGACAAACCAAAAGGCATAACTAACCACTCAAATAAACCATCTTGTGTTTTAAATGCAGTTTTCCACTCATCTCCTGGCCTAACACGAATTTGATGATAACCACTACGCAAATCTATCTTAGAGAACCAGCTAGAACCAGCTAATAAATCCAACATATCTTCAAGGCGAGGAATAGGAAATCTATACTTGATTGTGATCTTATTGATGGTTCTACTATCCACACACATTCTCCAAGATCCATCTTTCTTAGGTGTCAACAAAGCTGGCACCGCACAAGGACTAAGGCTATGCCTAACGAATCCTCTCTCTAAAAGTCCTTCTATTTGCCTATTCAACTCCTCTCGCTCTTTAGGGTTCATTCTATAATGTGGAAGGTTAGGCAGTTGAGAACCTGGAACTAGGTCTATAGCATGCTGGATATCTCTCAAAGGTGGTAATTCACTAGGTAATTCATTGGGCACCACATCAATAAAATCAGCTAGTAATTTCTTCACTTCCAAAGGAACATCAGTAATTGAAAAGTCAGATGAAACTTCCTTTGCTACTAAAGCTAAGCACATACCAGTCTCCATTCCCTCTCTCTCAAACTTCTTACATTTTAAAATATGCAAATTTTGTTCAGAAAGTTTAGGGATGTCACGTTTACCATTGTAACTTTTTGGCTTAGCAGGTCTCAAAATAATGTTCTTACCCTTATACTTAAACGAATAGATATTATCCTTGCCAAAATTGGTAGCATTAAGATCATAAAACCAAGGGCGACCTAAGAGTACATGGGCAACATCCATGGGTAGCACATCACAATAGATTTCATCCTTATAATCTCCCATTTGAATAGAGACTAGACACCATTGAGTGACAGGCAAAGTATGATCATTCACCCAAGCTACCCTAAAAGGATTTGGATGTGGTTCTACTTTCAGGTTTAACAATTTAACAGCATCCTTAGAAACCACATTCATTGAACTACCCCCATCAATCACTAACTTACACTTCTTATCTCCACTTTGTATGACTGTGTGAAAAATACTAGTACGCTTCCAATTATCATTATCTACAGTCGTGGACAGTACACATCTAACCACACCAACACACTCATCAACGTCAAAATCTTCCTGAAGACCATTTTCATCACCGGAATATTCTAAAGGATCAACAATTTGGTCTTCCTCAATTTCTACACTACTTTGTTCAACATCTAATGCCAAGGCACGTTGGGGACAACGAGATGCAATATGACCCTTTTGATGACACTTATGACAAATAATCGAAGGATTACTAGCCTTAGACTCACTATGAGAAGCAACTGGGAGAGAGTTACGCACACTAGACTCCTTGCTCCTAACGTTATTGGGCTTAACATTACCATTTGATGACATGGACTGTGACTTAGGCTGACTTAGTTGTGCAAAAGAGGAAGGTCTATTGAACTTCTCAACTTCTAGGGCTTTTTGATATGCATCCTCTACAGTGTGTGGTGCATGCAATTTAACCATCTTTTGAATGTCAAACCTAAGACCATTAACAAATCGGGTGCAGGTAGCAAATTGATCCTCAACATGGAACTCACTACACCTAAGCCTAGCTTCCTCAAATTTGGCAGAATACTCAGCTACACTAAGAGTCATTTGTTTTAAATTAATCATGTTGGAGAACAACTGACTCTTATATGATGGAGGAATGTACTTTTCTTGCAACTTGGCTTTCATAACTGCCCATTGGGTGATAGGTGGTTCACCCATACGAATCATGTCTTGCAACACATTTTGCCAATACATTTTAGCTGAATTAGTTAATTTCATTTTTGCAAACCTAATACGTTCACTATCAATCATTTCATACCAATCAAAATATTCCTCAATAGCAACTAACCAATCAGAGAAAACATTAGGATCCATTCTACCATCAAATTCAGGAGCACTAATCTTGACTTTTGTTGTAATATCTCTTGGAGGTTGTCTAACTTGCCTATCATGATCTCTACCCCAATTACCATTAACCCTAGGCTAGTATCGCTGAGGAGCGATATCTTCTCTCACCTGATTTGGTAGATGGTTTTGCCTTGGGGGTTGGTAATCTAGTGGAAAGTTAATATTGGCAGGTTGAAACTGATCAACTAGGTTGAACTGAGAACCTCCTATATCAGAAAACCTTGTATGAGGTTGAGCAATTGAATTACTACCCAAGTTCATTTTACCCAGATTATCATGCAAACTATTTGTGAATTCATCAAATTGATGTGAACCCCCAGATGGACTTGAACCCCCAGTGTGTGTTGACCCAAAGAGTTTTCTAGCAGTTTCATCAACATGTTCACCTATCTCATGTTTACCCAAATATTTTAAAAGCAAATCCATTTTTTGATTCATTGCATGAGTTTGTTGTTCGAGGGCAGATTGACGTTGAGTTAATTGACCACACATTGAATTTAAATTACTTACCGATGCAGTGACTAAATCAAATTGAGCTTTATTTGCATCATGATGACGGGTAATACATGCTAGACTATCATTTAAATCTTGAGATAAGGCTTGTAGTCTTAAATCAAAATTATTAAGTCTCTCAATCGGGTCTTTTGTGTTAGAGGAAGAAGGTTCAATGGTGTCACTTTTTGTGGATGACATGCTGAGATAAAAGCTAAAATTTCGCTAGGTAAAGAAATTTATAAATTATATGCTAATGCAACAAACACAAACCTAAAAATTTTTTTTTAATGCGATTATATGCCACAATTTGCACGAATCACAAAAGAATTAATTAAATTTTTTTAATATTCTTTATGCTTATCAAATAAACTGGAATCTAAAAACACTCAAACAAAATTTACCTAAATATCATAAATATTAATCGAGTTTTCAAAGTAAAAGAAAATTTACCTCGTTGAAAAACCTTTGAGATGCCTACAATACCTTAGTATTGTTGCAAGAGAACCAAACAAGGTGTGTATTTTTTTTTTTTTTTTTTTTTGCGATGGGGTGTTGTCAAATACCTAAATCCGTCTGCTACCAATTGCTGCGTCTCGGTGTTGAATCAATGCACGTTGCGAAGCACAAACTGTTTTAGGGTTGCCGAAGGTTCTTCGAAAAGTCGTTAGGGTTTCGTCGAAGGTTGCCGGAGCTTCGTCAGAGGTCACCGGAGCTTCGTCGGAGGTCACCGGAGCTTCGTCGGAGGTCGCCGGAGTTTCGTCGGAGGTCGTTGAAGTCACCGGTGAGTTCGCCGGAGGCAGGTGGTGCCAATGGTGGTGTTCGCCGGAATTAAATATTAATAAAATGCACGAAAACGTACTCGAAGGGTTTGAAGGTGCGTAAAGCGATGGCGGCGGTGGCTACGGCAACTGCTGCGGCGATTGCTGTTTAAAATCTGACACTGAATCTGTTGCAACAACGGTGTACGACAGCTTAGATTATTTGGATGAGCACAATGATGAAAACTAAGGTTTTTGTGAAAGAGTGGGTTTCTGACGGATATTGAGAGCTGTAGGATCTTTCGGCTCTGATACCAAATTGACGTAGCTCGGCTACGAAGGAACAAGAAACTAAAGAAAAACGAAGAAGAAATGCTGAAAGAAAAATTATTAGGGTTTCAATATCATCAAGTCTGTCTAAAAGAATAACGTAAGGTGCTATTTATAAGCACCAATAAAAACCCTAACCCTAATAGATAAATCCAAAACAAATACAATTAAATAAATAAACTAATTAATATTCCAAAAAATATGAATAAATAAAGAAACTAATAATAATAAAAGTCATTATTGGACTTGGGCCTCCTATCTCGTCTAGGCCTACTCCATGCTCCATTAGTGTGAGTATAAATTGAAATTGGAGATAGGGTTAGAGAAAGTGCAAGTACCAAGGGAGAAAGAGTAACGAGGTAAAAATAATTTTGGGAAAGAAAGAAGAAATTTATTTATTCATAGTGGATACAAAGTTAGTGTGTGGTTTTGGTGAGAAAGAATGAAAGAATAGAGTTGTTAAATCTCTATAAAATTTAAAATTTTTACATACTGAATGAATTACTAAACTGTAACTTCTAGGTAGAGTTTGAAAAGAAAAAAAAGTTAATTTTTTATCTAGTTTCTTTCTGTAAGTATTAAAAAGTTAATTTTTTTTTTTTTTGGTATTTAGGAAGAGAAAAGAAAAATTAATTTTTTAATAGTTAACTTTTTAACACTTTATTAATTTGATATTTTTATCCTTCATGGCTTAAAAAAAACTAGAAATGTAAAAAAGTAAATATCATCATTTTAAAAAAAATTAAAAAATGGAGTAATTAGAAATTGAGTAACTTCCTTAGCTGCTAAACACAACCTTACTAATTTATGCTAAAATTTTCCACTCCAAACACCCTCTAGAGAAAAGTACACTTTATCTATTATTAATTGGAATTTAGTTAAATAATACATGCCCCTCTAACTTGAGATCAATATATAATTTACTCATGGTAAGCGTAAAATTGGCTAAATTTATTAAATTTAATCGTATTTGTGTTTAATAATCAAAATTGGGTAAGAAAAAACTTTTATAAAATTAGATAGATAATAATGTATTTTTACTAATTTTTACTTTATAATACAATATTATTTTATATTTTAAAAAGAATCAATTTGTCTTTATTGTTGTAAAAATATTTTTTGAATAATTACTTATAAGCTTATATTGCACAAATTTAATTAAATTTAATATTTTATGATAATTTATACCTTAATTTAAATCATATGCATTAACTTTTAAACTAAAACATACTCATGTATTTTTTATTAATTTAAGAGGATAAAATATAATTATTCATAACTTTAATTTTTCATAAATTTCTGAAAGATATTTAAATTTAAGATATATTTGATGTACTGGAAAATATTAAAAAATTCTAAAATCTCTAAAAATTATTTTATTTTTATCTTACTATATATATTACAAATTATAAATTATATCAAACTATCTTATTTTATCTCACTTTTTGCCATAAAACATCCCCAGATTTATTGAAATCAAATCGTTTGACGGTTTTTGGTTTTTTTAGTAGGGTTGCATACAGTGCATCACAATGAAGATGGGGGACGCTCACGTGACTTGTTCACGGACAATATCCCCCAGCCCCAGGTCCACCGTTTGGGCACGTGACAGGGCCCACCACCCTTCGCTTGCCGACAAAACTAAAATAAAGAGATCGCGGTACGAAAAATTTGAATGCGGATCAATGTCGTACGGAACACCATTTCCACGTGCTCTCTCACCTAAGTTTCTGACTCCTCGCAACAACGCCTCCCCTGCGTTGTACACGTGTCCCCATGCTTCGACAATCTTGGGGTGGTGATACTGCACCCCGACCTCATTACCACGGCAACTGGAAATCGACGTGTGGCACCATGGGCATATTCGCTACCGTAGAGATTTGTCCATTTTCGTCTTTTCACTTTAGCACTATTCTGCATTTAAAGTTTATTTTTAATTAAAGGAGATAACAATGATATGCTGCACGTGTCCCGTTTTTTTTTTTTTTATTCTAATTTTTTTAACCACTAAATCAATATTATGAGTCTTTGATTTTAAGAGGGTGTTAATTCTTAAAAAATACTTAAAAAAAACTTCTATGTTAATAAATTTTTTAACTTTTTTCCGATCAAATATGATATGTTACTATACTACTAACTTTTACTTTTTTTTTTTTAACAAAACAAGTACCACTTTAAAAAAAATAAATATGTAAAATCAAATTCCATCGAGTCAAATTCAAACAATCGAATCAAATTAGGGCCGTTCGGAACTCTAACCAATTTCAAAAAATTCTAAAATATTTCAAAAGTTTCAACTTTTTTAAATTTTAAAAAAAATTTCAAAATCCGTTAAGACAAGCAATCGTAGTCTATTGTAATAGGTTTTGATTGATTTTTTAAAAAGTTGAGTTGATATATGTACAAAAAAGTTTCACAAAATTTCAAAATTTTTTAAGGTTCTTTATTAATATTTTACCATGTGTCACTTTATATAATTTTTAACAATTTATATTAAATCAATTATAAACATTCAATTATCATTTCAAAATAACTTTTTACACTCAAAATTCTTAAAATCTCACTTTTGTTTTTTTTACCACTACAAACGGCCACTTAATTGGCAACTTAAATGCTCTGCTTGAGAAGTTTAACTGACTTCTCAATTCCTGATTACTCAACTTTTTTACTTTTTTAAAATGTCTAAATTTACTCTCTCAACTTTTAAACTTCTTTTTAAATTATAACTGATAAAAATATCATATTAATAAAAAGTTAAAAACTAATTGCTAAAAGGATAATTTTTTTTTTATAATTAAGTAGTAACAAGTTAAAAAAAAAAAAAACTTTTTCCCCCTAAACAAAGACTAAAACTTTTTTTCCCCTAGACACCTAAAATTGTTTAGAAATAGAATAGCGCAAATTTATATTATGTTTTATGTTTATATAAAATTTATTATTTTAATTTTTTGTGATAATAATCATGGAAATTATTTTTATTTTTTACATGATTTATATCTCATATTTTATTTTTAAGATATTAGTGTAACTTGATTAATTAAATAGGACAGATATGTAGTATTGAAGCTGTAAATATGAAAAAAAAAATAAATGAATAAAATTTCCATTGGACTCAGCTTGTCCAGTGTCGTCCGATTAACGAAAAGGGGGAGACTGATATAATTTAGTTATATCAATTTCGTAACATTGAGTTAGTAATTATTAGATTAAAATTTAATAATTTAAATTTATTTATATTAATTTAATTTAAAATAAATATAAATATTTCTAAACTGTTGAATTTAAAAATAATTGGTATAATGACAAGTTACGAAACTTCCCCCCAAATCTCCGATTAACGAGGCATAGTTCTAATGCAAATCAAATCCCCGAAGAAAGAAATAAAAAAAAAAAAAAGAAACTGGGGATCAGAGTAGGACTGGACAATGGTTGGGCTTTGACGTAAACAAATTTGTCATCTGTTGGATCGAGTCAAAACAAAATTTTAGCCTAGACTTAATCTTAAGCCCGTCGTGTTCTTAAAAATAAATTTATATTTATATAAAAATAATTTAAAATTATAAAAAAAGTAGCTTAATATTAAATTAATTTATTTTAAAATTTGATATTACTTATTTTATAAAATAATATATGCATGCAAAAAATATAATATATATATATATATATATGTATGTATATATTCTTTAACCTTTCAAACCGACGCGTTCAATTCCGACTTTCGAGTGCACCTAAACGGATTTAATAAAGTTTACAAATTAAACAAAAATGTAAAACGAATGCCATTCCTAAACTGGAGTGGAGTGGAATGGCCCGACGGTCCCTAATTAGGCTTCCATTAATTATATATTTCGGAGCACTGTCTTTGGACTGTAAATTTTTAATTTAATTTTCTATGTTTTAAATTAATGAATATAAATTTACACACTCATTAATATAATAGTATTTTTAAATTCCTTAATAATCATAATATTTAAATTGAATTCTTTATTTAGTTTTCTAAAGTTGTATGGCGTTCCAGAATATATATTTATAGAAAATTTATCCTTAGAAAATATAGAAACATTTTAAAATATTATTGAATTCTAAACTTTTCAAAAATAATTGTTACCATACAACTTTATTAAGTTTTTTAACATTCAAATTATGATAGTTTAAAAAACAAAATTTAAAAGAATAAGATGCTTGTGGTCATTCTCACTCTTTTTTTTTTTCCCCTCTTTTAAAAAAGGAAAAAAGAAAAAAAATCCCTATCAAAGCAATAGTTTAATTTAAATTTCGTTCCAATCTTTCTCTAAAAATTTTTCCTACATATTTACCTATTTACTAAATTTTTCTTCTAAATATGCCTTTTAAATCTTTTTATCTAACATACTGCTTTTCAAATTTTTCTTTCTGCTGGTCTTACTTTTTATATATTTCTTATCCATCTACAAGAATAATCACAATTTTCTCTATTAATTATTCTTATACTTCTCGTCTGTCTACAAGAATAATTACAAATCAATTGTGTATATATAAATCACTTTCTTTTTTTTTTTTTTCAATTTAAACTTTGTTGTGCCTATCTAAAATTTTGCATTTTATGAAAATTTGAATATAAAAATTTAACTAACTTAATTAAAAGTGCAATAATAGTATTAATTGTCTCCTAAATAAATTTAAACTTTTTTATTTTTGAGATTGTAAATATTTCACACGCATTCTATGTGCAATCGCTAGTATTAGGTGCACGCACGATGTGTGTAAAAATTATTTATTTTATAAAAATTGAATTTTTAAATTTAAAATTATATATAATTCATTACTCCCATTTTTTACCTTTTTGTCTATACTAAAAAAAATATTTAATCGTGATTTATTTTGAATCCTCATGTCCGATTTCTCCTTTTTCTTTTCTCAACTTTGTCTCCTAGACTATCGTTATTTTTTCTCTCTCTCTCAGCTCATATATTATCATTTCTATCTCTTTAATTTACTAAGTTTTTCTTTATTAAATTATGTGAAACTTTTAAAAAATAATAATGAGTAAACGTGTGATTGGGGAATTTTTTTTAAGTGATTCTTTTTTGGTTTTATTTCTTAAATTTTCTTCTCACTTTAAGGTCTCAAGGATGACACTCTTTCACGAACAATTTATTTACATCTAAATTTCTATCTATTCCTAATCCTCAAATCTCGTATTTCCTCCCTTTTTTTTTTTCTTATTTCTACCCTCTTTTTTTTTTTTTTCCTTATCTTTTTTTCTTTGTTTTCCCCTCCTAATCCCTATCTCCTGCATCTTCCTTTTTTTTTCCCCCTAATCTCTATCTTAATTTTTTTCCTTTTCTCTGTCCTAAACTCTATCTTTATTATGTTTATTTTTATCAAAATATGTGAAAGGTTGGCGATATTAATACTCTTTCAAAACCTTCCCCTACTTGTAATTTTTTTTTTACTCTATAGAATTACAAAACTAGCCTTACAATTAATAGAGGATAATTAATACAAAACATTTTAAATACCATAGTAAGCCTCAATTTTCATTTATTATTATAAAACTAACATCTTTTACTTTTCATCTCTGTGTAATTCCACTTTTCACTTTTTGCGATTACATCTTTCATAATCTTATGTATACTCGTATTTATTTCTATTTTTTGTTGGTGTATATGCTATTTCATAATTAGAATTTTTTTCTCTATTAAGCCTTTTTTTTTACAGTTCCGATTTGTAGTGTTTTTTTTTTTTTTGGTTGGTAATTTATAGAGGGTTTTTGTTAAAACATTTGAATTGTTTTTAATTGTGTCATATTTTATTTTATTTAATGGTGGCTGGTTTTGGGATCATTGTTAGAATTTTAATTTTAATTTGATTTACTTTTATTTCAGTTATTTTCATTAGCGTATAAATTGATCAACGGTTATGATGCCTTTCTTTGTATCAATTAAAAAATAATAATTATTTATTTCCTACTTTGATTTTTTGATAAATAAACTTAAAATATATATTTATAAGGCTAATTAAAAAAAAACTATTAAAAAGTTCTCTCACGCAACTTCATAAAATTATAATTGATAGTAAATTTTTAATTTAATGTGTAACTTAATAAAAAGTGGAGAATGTTATACAAACATGAAAAGTATAGAGGATATTAGTTTTATAATAATAAATAAAAATAGAGGGTGATTATGATGTTTGATGTGTTTTGTAATAATTGACATCTATTACAAGCCTAGTTTCGTAATTTTATATGAGAAAAAATATAGCAATAAGTGAGGGAAACTTTTGGAGGAGTGTTAATATCCCCCCTCTATGTGAAAATTTTAAAAATCTTACTTCAAGAAGCAATTTATCAGTATCTAGACAACATATTAATGTACAGCAAATATTTAAGAAGAAATTACTTTTGATCGTAGATATCCTACTTCTTCACTCAAATAGAATTAGTAGTCATCATCTTATAGTATATCTAATGGTTTAGAAGTTTAGCGTTGAGAGAATTTAAAAACGTTTGGGTAAAATTTTCTACTTGTTTTAAATTGGTAATGTTGTGAACAAAGAAAACTTGTGAAACACTATTGTAAACAATTAAATAACTTTATATGATTAATAGTAACTGCTCTTTCAAATTTCAAATTACTTTCTTAACTTTACCAAATTTGATGTTTTTTTAGAAAATAGGAATTTGACCAAAATCACGTCTTCATAAAAATATGAGTTTCACCAAATATCGGTATTCGTTTTATAATAGTTATAAGTGTGCGTGCATGTTTATCGAGAAGTTGGGATGAAGATGAATCACTGAATTTATATGTTTCTTATTTTAGCTAAAATTATGGTTCCTAGAGTAATAAAAATTTTAAATTTCTGTTCCATATATATTTTTATTTTTCCTTTTTTATTTTTTCTAGTATTTTATTTTATCAGAATTTTATGCTAAATAGTGATGAATTGTGTTTATAAAAAGGAGACAAACCAAAACATTAATTTAGACTCGTAATATTCTATATATTTTTTATTTTTAATACAAAAATATTTGTTTGAGGTTAAGTTGTATTTATTAAAGTTTCACCGCATTTTTATAAGTATATTTTACTTAATATGTGTTTTATATTTTATTTAAAATTAAGATTTTTTCACAATTTACCAATATTCTAAATTTTAAATCTATTTAGGTTTTAGGATAATTTGATTTTATAATAATTATTTATGTACGTTCATATATAAACTACTTTTAGCCCTTTATTTTTTAATAATATAAAATTTTAACTTCTAATAAAATAAATGAAAATTAGACATCTCTTATGTTGAATAAAACGAAATGAATAACGAAACTATATACAGTCTATATTGAAAATAAAAACCTAATATATTACACAAAAAAGAGCACCATAATAAGTAATTTCCTTAAATGCATTTTCACATCAAAGATAATATATTACTATAATTATTTACCAGAATAAAGTGGCAATGACATCTGTGTAATATAGCACATATTAGTGGGTCATTATTTTAAAAATAAAATGTTCATAAATAACTATATTATTTTGAAAATAAATTATAAGGATAAATCTTAATAAATCAAAATATTTTTTTAATATTATAAAAATATTAATAATTTATTTAACATTTCAATTTTTTTTAATTTTGTATAATATATATTTTATACATAAAATGTCATCTTCTACGTAAACATTAGGGGTGGAAGCGAGCTGAATTGAACCGATCTTTAACATGTTTGAAGCTTGGTTTGAGCTTTCTGAATTGAGCTCACCGAGCTCGAGCTCAAGTCAAACTTTTATATAGGTTTAAGTTCGGCTCGATAAAAAAGAATTTAAACTCCAATTTGGCTCGCGAATAGCTCAAATTAAACCAAAGTGACGTTATTTTGATTTTAAAATATAATAAATAAAAAATTATAATAAAAATATTAATAACAAATATTAAAATATTATTAAATATATATATATATATATAATATATATATATTATTTTATCGAATATGCTCGCGAGTTTTTGAGTCGAGTTTTTCCAGTCTTGAGCTCGAGTCTAAACGAATCATAAATCAAACTTAATTCGAACTCGTTTTAGTTACAAATCAAGCTCGAACCGAATTTTTTTCGAGCCGAACTCGAATAGTTCACGAATAGCTCAATTTATTTTCACACCTAACAAAAACAGTTATGTGTCTCTCTCTCACTCTCTCTCGTTAGATAACATTTGGTTTGCATCTTTATATTTTGTTTTTCATTTTCGTTGTCTATTATTTCTATTTTTTGTTTTGAAGTTCATATTTTAAAAATACTAAAAATATAATTGGTTTGATATTTTTTATTTTCTGTACTTTGATATTTTTCTTGTTTTGGGTTAAAAATGCTAAAAACGACTTTTGGTCGTTTTGCATTTCATGTGTCAACTCATTGTATGTTTTTGAAAATAAGTTTTGAAAAGACAAGTGGCCAAAAGAGTTTTAAGATGTTTTCATTATTTTTAAAAGTATAAAATGAAAAATAAACTCAAAATAAGTATACCAAATATCGCTTTAGTTTTTTCTTAAATAACGGAATAGTGCAATTGGACTTCAATGAGTCATTTGTTTGTAACTTTAAATGCAAAAATTATTTAAATATAAAAATTGTAATTTTATTTATTTTTATACATTATATCATTTAAATGCTCAATCTAATATACTATAATGTTTATGCAAGTTAAGAAATTTTAGATGATAACATATATTATGAGTATAGATGGTCAAAATTTTGGCATAAGACATGTAATAATTTATTAGTTTTATTACCTTTATTATTATTTTTTAATTTTAAATATTTTATGACACTGACTAGTGTAACGGATTATATAATACTTTAGTTATAAGATACATGTTTTTTTTTTTTTTTACTATTTTAGTAAAATTGATATTCATTGTAATTTTACTTTATTAGATTGATTCATAGATAATAATTTCATAAATATATTATACACAAATTCTTTAAATAAATATATTTTTAAGAGATAGAGTAATTTTAATAAATACAAATACATAAAATCGTGCAACAATTTATTTATTATGTGGTAATAGATTATTGGAATGAAAATACTTTTTTATATTATTTTTGTTTGGTTCCAGGGAAAAGCCTAAAAGGCTAAAAATGTCATTTTAAAAATATCCGTGTCCTCATCCGCCGGCGGTCATCTTCAATCCATTTATTTCGTACAACATTCGTTACAGTCGTTTGATACGATGTAAATTGTTAAGAAATTTTAAAAATTTTTAAAAATATAAGTTATATATTTTTTATTTCAATATATTATTTTATAAATTTATAAATTATTTTATTTTATTTTATTTTTTACTACTTCAAACGCCTTCTAATTTAAATTTTTAAGTTGTGTTTGTTGTTTAAAAAATCATTTTTATAAATTTTTCTAAAATTGAAAATTTTTATTTACTACACAAATTAAAAAAATTATAATTTTTATCGATATATACTAATATTTTTTTCAATTCAAACACCTTCCCAATAACAATTACAATTTATAACTATATAATAATTTTAATTATGTTTCAAAATATATCATTTTAGTATTTCAGGAGGGTAAGTAAAGAAGTAAATAACATGATATTTTGAAAATGAAAAATTTAAATAATATTTTTCATTCTTAATAAAAGTGTATCAATTGTACTTTTAATGTTTTACCATAATTCTTAATAAATTAAATATAATAAACGTAATAGCATGAATAAAATTACTGTTAATTTTTTAATATGATGATAGATTGTTAAAAAAATAATAATTTTTATATTATTTTTGTAGAGAGAAATAAAAATACTTGTAGAAGAAATAAAAATACTTGTAGAAGAAAAAAGCTGAAAGGGTTAAAACTGTCTATTCTATAATATCTACGTCCACATCCGCAGATTGTCCTCTATCGATTTCTTTTGTATATATATTCTTGCGTGCATTGCGCTCCACCGCCTTTGAAGCGCCAGAAGGTTAAAAAATCTTCATTCAAACACACTACAAACAGCCTGTTACAAATATTTTGCTCACAGCCCAACGTAAGCCATGCCAAAAAAGGTCCTCTTTACACGTGTTAATTTTTCTCGTCTCCTTGAAAATTTAATGGAAACCTCTCGGTTAGCCAAAAAATTTCCCACTATTTTAACCCCCAGGGAAATAAATAGCTCCTATTTTTTAACCTAACTATGGTTAACAAATCTTAACCATGGTTAGTAGAAGCTGATAAATACTCCGAAGCGGAGCTTGTCTGTTTACACGGCCATCTGCAGCATGTAAAGACAACAATTAACAAAACGAAGATGATGATCGGAGAACGAAACTACCCCTCAAATCCGATGGTCCAGATCCCTCCGTGGAGTGTTTTTGACGATCCGACGGCCGATACGTCGTTCCCGTTAGCTGCTGGTGGCATTTCCGTCAGCCCTAATGGCAATGCAGAGGACTTTTCCCCGTTCGATGCTCTTACGGCGCTTCATCGATACCTGCCGTCTAACGATGTCGATTTGGATTCCAACGAGTCTGGTCGGGAGTCGGATCTTCCGTTGGACGCTTACTCTTGCGATAACTTCCGCATGTTTGAATTCAAGGTCCGAAAGTGCACGCGTGGCCGTTCGCATGACTGGACGGAGTGTCCGTTTGCTCATCCCGGGGAGAAAGCTCGCCGGAGGGATCCGAGGAAATACCACTATTCTGGCACATCGTGTCCGGAGTTCAGGAAGGGGAACTGTAAGAAGGGTGACTCGTGCGAGTTCGCACATGGTGTGTTCGAGTGCTGGCTTCACCCTGCGCGGTACCGGACTCAGCCCTGCAAGGACGGCCCCAACTGTCGCCGCCGGGTATGTTTCTTCGCCCACTCGCCTGACCAGCTCAGGGTTTTGAGCCCAAGGACGCCGGGTTCGGCGGAATCGTACGATGGGTCTCCACATAGACTGGCTCTGGAGGGTTCTTGTGCGAAAGGGTTGGTTTTCATGTCTTCGCCGGAATCGGTTTCGCCGCCGTCCGAGTCTCCGCCGATGTCGCCGATGACCAACACGCTGAGTCGTTCTCTGGGTTCGAGCTCCATCAGCGAAGTGGTAGCCTCTCTGCGTCAGTTGCAGCTAAACAAAGTCAAGTCCTCGCCCCCCTCCTGGGGTTTGCAGGTGAGCCCTTCTGGATTCAAAGCCCCCAGGTTGTCCATGACCCGACCCGATTTCTGCAGTTTGCCTTCGACCCCTACTAGAGCCTTGACGAGGCCGGGCATGGGACCGTTTGATGGCTGGGAAAAAGGTGGGTGCCAGGAAGAACCTGTAATGGAGAGGGTAGAGTCTGGCAGAGGTCTTAGGGCCAAAATGTTCGAGAAACTCAGCAGGGAGAACCCTCTGGATCGGGCTGACCCGACGCCATCTTCTCCGGCGCCGGATGTTGGGTGGGTTTCGAATTTGGTAAATTGAAAGGGTTCTAGTTCTGTTCAGTTAGTTTTGAATGATCATTGTTTATGATTTTTTTTTGGCTATTTTGGTTCTCTTTCCTCTACTGTGAATATGGAGAAGATATGGAGAGAGAAGATTGAATATCATTTTCGAAGCAAGATTTTGAAGATTCTGTAAATATATATATATATATATATATATATAGGTGTTCTAGTTTTAGTATTTGGAGGGGTGAAGAGTAGAATCTCTTTTTTTGGGGGGAATTTTCTAAGAGATTAAAGAAAGGGACTTGTGGTGTGGGAAGACTTTATGTATAGACAGGACTTTAGAAGACTGCCAAAGCAAAGAGGTAGAAGAACAGTGGATTATTCCCTTTTTCTTATTTTTGGTTGTCTCATATGGTATTGTTATTACCTCAATCAACTGATCTCATTATTGTACAAATTAATTTATGCTCAATGGAATATTAATGTAATGTTTTGATTTTGTCAAGTGCTTCTCTTCTGATATTGATGAATTTTCTTTAATAGCATTTGTTAGAGGTTTGCCCAGTCTTTGTTCGTGAAAAAGCATAAGCTCCCAAGGGCCATGGTGTGGATGATTTGTGTGTTAAGTTGTTTGCCCGTATGTCTTCTTGTACGTATTATATGTATGTATGTATTTATCTCTCATTAATAAGATGATGGAACTGGCAATAAGGGTAGAAACAAGTATTTAGCTCCCTTGGTTTTTGTAAATGCAAAGAAAAGGGGCGTTTCGTAGCACAATTTTTAGCATTTTTTAGTCAAAAGTTGTTAGTAGTAATTTTAAGTGTGTTCGATGAAGTAAGTTGTAATTTTTAGTAATTTTTTGGTGTTTGGCAAAATTTTTGGTAATATTTAATAATTTCTAACAACTTTTTATTGTTTGGTGAAATTTTTAACAAATTTTATGAACTTTTTATATGTTTGATGAAATTTTGAATGGAATAAATTATTATAATCGAGTAAAAAATGATAAAAGTTAAAATCTTACCAAACGGTTTGTAATTTTCGATAGATTTTTATGCTTCTGTGTACTGTTAAACGGGACCAAAGTGGTGGTTGCTATTTTTTCTCTTAAATTTTTGGGTATTCCTTATTAATTTTTGCAAGAAAATACCAAAGATTGGTTGATAATTGGACATCCAAACGGGTTGTGTGCGGATCTTGAGGGGGAGTAGCAAAGACTAGCTTGAAGGGAGGGAATTTGCCGTAGGAGTTGTTTGGATTTTGGTTATTTTTAATATGGGTGTGGCTTGGACGTTGGAGAAAATTTTGGATTTTGGTTATTTTTAATATGGGTGTGGCTTGGACGTTGGAGAAAATTCTGGGTTCCTCTGTCCTTTCAATGCATGGTGGGTGGGACATAAGGAGGACGGAAGGGATGGGAGAGGGAAACCTCTTGACAAAGAAAACCATGGTGGGTGTTGGGGCCCGTGGGACATGGGAAGGACGGACGGAATGGGAGAGAGAATACCATGGTGGGTCTTGGGGTCCTTTTGAAAACGGAATTTGTAAAACTTTTTGGTAATTTTTGATAAAAATTATCAAGTGTATTTTTTTAATAAATTTTATAAAAATTTTAATTTTTTTTATTTAAAAAAATTTTTGGTCGTTGAGTGAAAAGTTAGAAATTTGGAGAAATTTTAAAAAATTTTTGGTTGTTTGGTAAAAAAAAAAAAATATAATAATAATTTTTGAGGTGGTGCCCAATTAAAAAAAGAAGTAAATTTGTTAAAATTTATTCTTTTTGATTAAGGTTTTATTTGGTTATTAAAAAAAATCAATATTTTATGCTTGCGTCTTAAATAATTTTTTATTAAAATTTATTTTTTTAAAAATAGTAGGTGTATTCGTTGTATTCATAAAAAAATTAAATTTAATTAAAAAGTATGTAAGACAAAAATTATAAAAAGAAAGGCTAGAATTTTCTTTTTTGTAATCAAACAAAGCCTAAGAGATTTGAGCCTTTTTGAGGTGACAGGTTTGTGGATTATAGGGGGGGTTGCTCTCTCTCTGGTGTTCGGTTCTTAATTTGGGTTGATTCTTATTTGCTTATATTTAAATGTTTTAAAATTTAATAAATAAACTAAATAATTAATTTATTAATTTTGAGTCAGTGTATTGATCCTGATTTTTTTTTTTTCAACTAGCATGTTCTTGTGTGATATTTGTTATTGTTTTTTTAATTAATAAATTATTAATGTAGGGGCCTACGAAATCCTATGTTTGGTACGGAGCGGATCGTGTATAAATTATCCCCTGGGGTCGGCGCATGCACCCCTTGCCCTTCGAAATTGTGGTGCACGTTTCTTCCCTTCAAAATGTGCATGTTTGGTTGAGTGTCTGTTGATGAGGCCTGCGATGCCCTTCTAAAAATGTCGTGTTATTTTTAATTCATTCGGTCAAGTATTATTTTCGTTAACTAGTAGTTCTCTGTATTTAAAGGTATAAAATATAATTTAACGTATAAATAATTTAAATTTAAATTTATAAAATAAATTTACATGAAAAATTATAAAAATAAATTTTACTAATCAAAATAAATTAAAGTATTCATACAGTGTTTAATAAAGGTATAAAGTTTAATTATTTATTATAAACATTATCATATTTTAAAATGTCTATTTAAAAATTTTTATATATGGAAAGTATTTAAAAAAATATATGGAAAAAGTTAGAGATTATGGAGGTATTTGATTGGCTAAAATCAATCAAAATTCATGAACTTTTATCAATTGTTTATACTTTTTTTAATTAAATTTTTCTACATATTACTTTTACATCAAATCATTGTAATTGTACATTCTTTGTACTTTTTGCCTGAATTTTTGTCAATCAAACACCTCCTATGTTTTCATATGAAATGACCAAAGAGACAATTAAAATAGAGTGAGAAATAAGTAATCACGAATAACTTTAATGGTTGAAAATATATAAATATTAAATTAATGGGTTATATTATTATATGAATATAAAAATTAAATAAAATATGTTAAAATTAATAAAGTGTGCTACAAACAACTAAAAATAAATATAAGGCATTATAATATTGCCATTTTTTTTAAAGATAAATGAGTGTAGCTTTTTCAGGGTTTGTTTGGAATAAGAAAAAGCGAGATAAATTGAGAGTTCGTTACATGTGCAGTGAAAGAAAAAAGTTGATGTGATATAAAGTTAACAGATATTTATAGAATTTTTTATTATTTTTCAGCAAACCAAACAAGGCCTCAGTTGAATCTGGAGCGGACAGAGTTGATGATGTCACTAAGGTTATGTTTGTTTTAAGGGATTGGATGATGGGGAATAAGTAATACCATAGGATAATATATGGGATTGGATAAAAAATGAAATTAATTTTTTATGTGGAATTATTTTTTTGATGTTTGATTGGAGGGATATAAAGTAGAATAAAAGATGTGATTTGACATGTGATGTAATAAGAAATAATTTTAGACCTTTAAATCTTGAAGAGAAGCAAATCCGACCATGGGGGATAAATAATCCCACCCCCCATGCAGTATTCCTCATCCGGTGAAATGTCAGATTACTCATTAAGCTCTCATGTCTCTCGGTTAAAAAATAAAACAAACACAATATTAGGTGGAGCCGAGAAATGACTTGTCCTATCCCCCTTTTTCATCCGGCTATCAAACACACCCTGAAGGTAAAGGAGGAGTAGCTTTCCATAGAAAACCAAGAAACTCCTCTTCACCGGGGACTCTGGAAGGAGCACAGGTTTATAATGGATCCAATTCAGTTTTACCTCTTTCGTCGTCGTCCTATTTTAAATGAAGAAAAAAATAATAATATTTTACTAATACTTAAATTCTAAATATTTAATCTTTAATTCAACTATATTATGTAATATTTAAATATTTTCAAAAAATATTTTTTATCAAATTAAAAATAATAGTGTTAAGAGCTTAACCCAAATTGAAAATTATTTAAATTTGATTTTTAAAAAATTTATCCAAGTTTTAAAGAAGCCCAGGTGTGATTGAACAAATATTCGTCTTAACATGGAATGAGTTTTAATTAACCTAAATTTAGAAAAATTTAATTTTGTTATATATCTAAAATTATCGAATCAGAATTAAAAATAATCAAAATTATTTTAAAAATTAACTTAATTTCGTAATAAATTAATTAACTAGTCAAATGTGAAAAAAACTTAAATTGTTATTCATAAAAGTATAAATAAAAAAAATCTTAATATGATAGCAATAGTGGCGTCGGGGGACCCGATTACGTCACGTCAATTCATCACAAAGCCGTTGGCGGAATGCATGGCTAAAAATGCAACCGGAGCATCCGGCGAAACTGTTGCTACTTTTAGCAAAGGATTTGGGCTTGATTCAAAATTTTTGGGGGAGAGACTTAAGACTCTTTTTGTGTGGCTGAGCTTTTGCGGGGTCGTTTTCAGTGTTCATTTGACATGCAAGTCGCATTAATTGGGCACCTAACAACCCAAAAAATTGAATGGAGATTGCAATTCTACGAGTCACCAAGTCTCTTTCATTTCATAGAATTATCATCTTCATGTTCGATATGTGTGTGTATGTTTATATATATACACACACACTTGTAATTATTTGTATTCGAAGGCATAAAAGGTATTCGAAGCATAAGTATGATTTAACGAATAAATAACTCAAATTTAAATTTATAAAGAAAACTTATATAAAAAATTATAAAAATTATTTATAAAAATAAAAATTAATAATCAAAAGAGATTAAAATATCTATATATTGTTTAATAATTAAAGATATAAAATTTTATTATTTGTTACAAATATTATCACATTTTTAAAATATTATTTTAAAAACTTTTATATAAAAAGTATTCAAAAAAATATAAGAAGAATAAGAGAGTATATTTTCATATGAATGATCGAAAAGACAATCAAAATGGAGAGAAAAAGATAAAATAATTCTAGTAATTGAGAAAATTCAACAATTAAAAATATCACAAATTCAGAATTTTAATCTTTCTTATTATATGATAAAACAAAGATCGTAAAAGTGTATATATTTAAAATTTAAGTTTTAAGTATATTATAATTGAAATTTTAATTGAAATGTTTATTTTTAATAAATTTTTAATGAGAATTAAAGTTTAAATATCATTTTTTTAAATGTATATCGTGATAATGATCTATTTTCGTTTGCACATCAGAGGTCCTCTTGGGTTTGGTCAACCACTTCTTAGGAGGTCACCTATCTTGGTACTGTTTCCACTGGAGCGATCCTCTTAGGTTTGGTCAGTCACTTCTCAGGAGGTCACTCATCCTAGTACTGTTCTCACTAGAGCACGCTTAACTCTGAAATTCTCGCTAAATCCAGTACCCTCACGGTTTTAAAATGTGTCGTGACAAGAGAAAATGTAGAGGCGCTGATAAGCTACTTCAATTCTCGACGCCTTTCCAATGTGGGACAATTGTGGTATCATCTGAGCTCGAGGACTAAGGAACCGAGAATGGTAGGCTCATGACCCACGAGCTCATGACCTTTTTGATTTCCACAGACTGCACCAATTGATAACTCAGTAAATTTGTCTCTTCTAGAAATCCAATCCAAGCCTAGGAATGAACTAAGTACACTGGTATGGTGCTTGTCAAAGAATTTTCAATTAAGTTACCAAGAAAATTAAGAAAATAATTTGACAGAATTTCAATAAGGTAAGAGTGTTGTACCTGTGTACTTGTGAAATAGAGTGATATACATAAGAAACCTCATGTAGAGTGGTATGCATAAATTGCATGCAATCATGCCTTATTCTCCAATATGATAATGCCACCTGTATTGTAAATCCTAAAATTGATTTTTCAATTCGTTAACTGATTCGTTATACAAAATGCTGTTTATAACAACACTTTTATAGGCGTATAAATCGGGATTTATCAAGAGAGGATTCCACGCATGGTTCATAACGTAATCTGTTTTGTCTAGTTTATCGATCAGGAACATCAGATCGGGAAGAGTAATGATATTCGTGGTCAGTGAAACCCGACCAGGAACAGACCAAACGACCCACATTTCGTTTGGTAAAAATCCTTACTCGGATGCCCCCAGTCGGGTTAATGGCAGCGAAGCATTCATCCATTCAAGGTGATATGGGATATTCCCATATCATACAATTTTATAAATATATATTATTTATTACAAATATTATCATAGTTTTTAAAATATTAATTTAAAAATTTTTATATATAAAAAGTATTCAAAAAATATATGTGAAGTGACCGAAAAAACAATTAAACTGGAGAGTGAAAAGAGTAATCCTAACCATTAAATAAATTTAATAGCCAAAAATATGCAAATGTTAAATCAATGATCTTTCCTATTATATAAATTTTATAAACGCATTGTAACATGTGTCAAATAGGCTTTTAACATAGTTAATTATTTACTTATTTTTTTGTTTAAATATCTATGACTATAATAAATTTAAAATAAAGCAATCGAAATATTTAAAATTATAAAATTTGTATTTAATATTTTGTTATGTTTTTATATACTGCATTATTTATTAAAATTTAATCAGCCAAACTTAATCCAAAATAGTTGGGGCGGACTTGTTAAATTATATATTGAATTAGTTTTTTTTATATATATTATATCTATGTATATAACTAATAAAAATTATATTTTTTTCTCAAATTTAAATAGATATCTTTTATTATTATTTTATTTTATTTAGTTTTTTTATTAATATCGGATTTTCTTATTTGATAACTTTAATCACATATTTTAAAAAAGAAATTGTAACAAAATGTTTGAAAATAGTTAAATTTGCGTATGAATAAAAAATAAAAAAAAGTCGACTCTTTTTTTTATCTACGTCGTCTATTGCAAAATAATTTTTTAATATTTTTTAATGAATAATCTACTAAAACAAAAAAAAAAATAAATTAAGAAAATAACTAGCAATCTAAGGAGAAAATAACGGGGCTTGCGACGTACGTGGCATGCATTACTGCCATGTATTAGGAATTAAAAATAGCATGTGGTGGTACTTTAAGCATACGTCTCTATCATATTTGGAATTGCACAGGCTAAGTGTAATGCATGTGTGCCACGCGTAAGTAGCTCCAAATGTTGACGCTAAGCTTTTGGTGGTAGCCAATGTAAGTGAAGCGGGCGAATATTAATTTGTTCTCAAATTCTAATCTTCTGGTACGTGGAAGTCCGCAGTCGCTACCCCGTACTGAGGTGCGCACAGGGCGAAGCACGCTCCAGAACCCTAGCCGGCAAAGGCCCTTGGAGAGTTAACCAGCCTAAGTAAGCCCTGGCTGATCGGCACGACCGAGAGGAGGCCATTAAGCACCCGCCATTACAGCGGTAACCCACCCCGTGGGGGAGTCGAACCCGAAACCTCGAGAGGCCCAAGCTTTAAGGCGAGCCCGACTTCCACTCGACCACCCCCGAAAGGTTTCTCAAATTCTAATCTTCTCGTTATTGAAGTTTGATTTAGTAAAGAGCCGTGCCTCAATTCTAAGCAATAAGGATAGAGACATTTTTCTTCCACCTCCTTTTTCTTTTGTTTTTCTCCAACCTTATTCAAGATGATAAAGGGAAATACAATATATATATATATATATATATAATATTAATTTATTCTTGATATTTTAAATATTTTATAATTAATATTACTTAGATTAAAAAATATAATAATTATTTTTCACCGTGTTGACAATTCTCTCCAAATTTTATTATAACAAGTGCATATATAATAGTGGTGTAAATGGGTTGGTCAATTCGCAAGTCGCTCTAGTCTCACCGCTTCTAAGTGTTTGTAGTGCTTCGACTTGATTTGAGTGATCTAGGTCAAGACTTAGGCCACTTTACCTTAGCCCCTGATCAAGCTCATGGCTCGTCACTCTCCGTCTAGCTTTATCTAACTATCGACTCACCCATTAAATATTTTTAAAAAATATTAAAAAACAGATTAGGACAAAAATTTTTGATCAGACCTAACGTGACCTAATTTGCAATCGGGTTAGAGCCGAGTTAGGCTCAATTCAACCTATTTATAACACTAATATGTAAGTTTGAAGGACAATGGAGACTAGTTCATTAATAAATATTCTTGTGATGCGTTGTCAGTAATTTAAAAAATTAATATTTTATTTTTTTATTTTGTAAAAAATAATATAATCTTCTAGGCGGCGGCGTCTACATCTTGGTCAGATAGTATATCATAATACTCTAATTTAAGAAGTATAGTGAATTATTGTAGAATAAATAACTCTTGGTTAATGGTTAATGACATGCAACATGTCGGCCCTTGGCTATAGCAAAAATTTATTTGAAATGAATCCATAATTCGCGTTTTGTCAACGACAATGAAAGCCACACACACACACACACAGAGATACATATACATATATATATATATATATATATAAAATATATCCGAGAATTTGGCTCAATGTAGTGTAATACACCAACACAATTGATATTACCGTCAATCCAAGTAACCGATAAATTTGAGTGTAAGTTGTCATTATCATGTCCTTATCCTTTAGTCATCCAAACTTTGGATAGCAGCCATGCATTATTAATATAGATAGAGAGGTCTATATATACATATATACATGATGTTGATGTTTGCTTGTAATTCGGTGGCTCCATGGGTTGGGTCACATTAATCGATGCAAAATCAATTCGAATTTTTTTCCAATCCAAAATTCTGAACATCAAATGGAGTTTATTTATCCCTTAAAATTGAGCCAATTTAACTTTCTGATCGAATTAATTTATTTTTATAAAATAATATTTTATTTTATAAAAAATAAAGTGCAAAATGGCGTCAAATCATGACATGTGCCAACTCAAAAATTAAGCCAAAATGACTATTCAACACTTTTTAAACGCAAAACTCAACTAAGCTTCTAATAACATTGAGGCAACTCCCGACCCAAGTGATCGAATTGGTCCAGAATCTGACGGAGTCTTCCGATTGTTTTGTGCCATACCCTAATTCGTAATAATTATGGTTGACAATTATAGTAATTAATATTACAAAATTAGAAAACAAAACCAATCATTTAAATTTAATACAATAATAAATTAAAAACATTTTCCTTAACACATTCTCTTAAATTTGTGAGTAGTTAATTAATATTAAAAGAATACCAAAAATATATACGAAAGTTTTTTTTATTAAAAAAAAGAGGAGTTACAACTTTACCCTTTATGACTAAAAAAATGCATAAATTCTTTATTTTTAATATCTCGATCAATATTTGGATAATACGTAATAAATTTAGCAGATATGTGATATCTATATGCCGTACATTGCTTTGTTGTCTTTTATTTTTTTTTTCCCTTACCAAAGAATATTTAATCAAAATAATTTTTTTAAAATTCCATCTTGCACGATAGCCCCTCTAAAAAGCATTTTAGGCATTAAAAATTCTTTCTTTTTTGGAAAATAAGGTATAAGAGTATCTCATGCCTTGAGAACATCAAAGATCTGTTAATTTAATAAGTACCGTCCATTGGACAGTTTAGTGTAAACATTTAGGGTTTTATGTGCTTGATTAAGGGTTCACGATAAGGTAATCAATGTTCATTATAAGGTCACCCATGAATTATGACTTATAATTATTTTACTTCCCTCCACTAAAAACATGTTATATATTAACTTCCTAAATTATTAATTTGCATCAATGTACCCTTCCTTACATTAATATTAGTGTTTTTAATAAATTTTTTATTAATAATATTCCCCGAAGCTAAAAAAAAAAAATATTAAGAACTTAAATGCCCTTAAGTAGACCTCTTTAAACAAAACATCATAGTTTAAATTATTAATTAACAAAAATATTCTAAAATGTAATGATTCGATTCAAATGATATGATATTATTCAATTTGAGAATAAAATCTTAAAATTTTGAAAAGTTTCGTACCAAGTAGATCAATTGTCTTGCATATAGTGGCCATGTCCTAGGCGAAGTGGGATGGCAAACATAGATGTGGTGCTCTTAAGTCAAGTTTCACTCATGGACTCCACAATCCACCCAGCTCAAAGATAATGCGTTCTCGTGTTGGAATCGTCGACATACTTCTAACTGAATTTTGACTTTGGTATCATTCTATAACGAATCAAAATAATGATACGATATTGTTCTTCTTGGACATAAACCCACAAAATTTTAAAATCCCATGTACCAAGTAAATTAAGTACCTTACATATAAAATATACAGTATTATATACCTATGTGAGATGATACGCATGAATGTGATGCTCTTAAGTAACTCTATTCATGGACTCGATATGAAGGGTTCATTGAAATTATAGAACTAAAAAACTCTTAAATTTTCATACAAGTGTTATTATATTTTAATATATTTATAGAATATTTTTTCTTGTCTCATATTTTTATTAGTTGATTTGTTAAATTTTGTTAAAATTACAAATATCATCGTAAGAAATGGATGCATTGCTGCAAATTAATAATTTACAATGTTGATGTATAACATTTTTACGAATATCTTGTCTTATATTTTAATTAACCCGTATGATTACCCTAAAATTGTTTTTTTTTTTAATTGTAACGGTGGTGCACCTATATATGTGTATATATATAATTATCTTTATTTGGTGTTTGGATTGAAAAAAAAAAATACAAAAAAAGTACAAGAAATTGATGTAAAAGTGATATGTGTTGAAATTTGATTCGAATAAATTGAAAAAAATAGTAAAATTCGTGAATTTTAGCTTATTTTGGTAAGTCAAACATCCCCTATTTGGTGTTTGGATGACCAAAAAAAACCCAAAAAAAGTACAAGAAATTGATGTAAAAGTGATTGTGTTGAAAATTGATTCGAATAAATTGATAAAAATAATAAAATTGATGAATTTTAGTTGATTTTGAAAAATCAAACATCCCCTATTTGGTATTTGGATGACAAAAAAATAAAAAAAAACAAAAAAAGACAAGAAATTGATATAAAAGTGATATATGTTGAAATTTAATTCGAATACATTGAAAAAAATTAGTAAAAAATGATAAATTTTAACTAATTTTGATAAATTAAACATCCCCTAGTAGGCTTGAAACTTTGGAAGATTATTTAAGAACTTTTTTACCAAGTTATAGTCTACAAAGACAATGACCAAATTGACTAATGACTAATCGACTTTAATTATTGTTTAGACCCTAGAGGTGAATTAACATTGGGTGAAATTTTATAGTCAAAATCCCACTTGCCCGGCATGATAGATGGGCTTGTGCTTGCCTTGGTAAAAGCATCTGGGTTTAGCGTTAAAATGACGTGTTGGACTTTCAGGTTTAACCCTTTTTTTTTTTTTAATTTTGGGGTCATTTGTTTCATTATAAAATAAGTTTTCTATAAATATTTTTTATAAAAAAAATAAAATTATTTTTTTAAAATATTTTATATTAAACGAAACGGAACGTTTGTGGCTTTGGATTCTCGTCTTATGTTTGGATTGACTAATACTGTTGATGGTTGGGGCTAAAACCTCATCCATTAAGTAGTATTCTTGCTTGGATGAGTTAATGCTTATTGCACATTTCCTAAAACCTCATAATCCTCCATGATCAACAACCATTCCACATGTTATATTCATAAAAAAAAATTGAACGGTTGATATTAAAGTTAAAAGATTATGCCTCACTCAACAAAATTTTCAATTTTCAGTTTCACTTTTTAACAATTGAACATGAAAAATTATTTGGTAAATTTATTTTAAGTTTTTAGCTTTCAAAAAAATAAAAATTATTTTTTAAAATTTATGAAAATATAAAAAAGCCTTTTTCATAAATTTTTATTTTAATGCACAACCACTACTATCACCGGGCATCACTATTACCTATCATTGACTATCACTCAATATCGCCTAATTACCACCCGCCACTAATCACTACCATTGTCAATTGCCCCTTGCCACTCATATTTGCCGCTAGCTACCATCTTCATTACCGACTGCTACTCACTTCAAGCCATTACTGACCGCCACGCCATTGGTAAGCTAGCACCTTCACCGTCAGTCATCATCTTTGTTGTCGGCTTCTACCCATCTCTAACCACCATTGATTGCCTTCGACCATCACTGGTCCACCACCATCTACCGCCCTCCCAACATTACAACTAGCAACTAATAATTTTTGTTACTAAATACATTTTTAAGTTTTTGTTTTTATTTTCTTATTTTCTAATAAGAAAATAAAAACTGAAAAATTGACAAAAATTAAAAATTAATAATTTTGTCAACCACACTTTACAATTTGATATTGAAAAATAATAAATGCATTCAACTTTTAATTTTTCACACTTTATTTTTCTCGTAAAGCTGCAATGAAATCTTTAGAGTGCAAAAAATCAAAAATAAAATGCATTTGGCATTGCCTTTCATAAATGGGAAACTTGATACAAACCTAGTGGGATTACATCATTAGCATAATTAATGTGTTATAAAAAATCAATAAAGTAAAAATATGTGCACTAGCTTTAAGTCTTAATAATCACAATGACATTTTAAATTTTGAAATTTAAATCTCCCTTAAAACTAGATGAGTTATTGTATGAAAAGAATTTTAATATACATAAAAGCCTTTAACTTTATTAATTTATTATACTGTGTCCGGCTAATGACATCGATCGCATTATCAATGACATTATCAATTGAAAAGTTACTTATATATTCTCGTCCCAAACCACCCTTTTTAAATTAGGAATAGACAAAATTAATAGGACAAGAATACATAAAGTCGCTGTGATAGACACTTATTCTCCGTAAAATTGGAAGATTAATGACATAACATTTTAGTCTTTTTAGTTGGAGCTTTCTTTTGTAAATTGTGTATATGCACGGCATGCTTATACATGCATTTACACACACCTTCTCCTTATCGTCAATTTTGCTCCATCTCTTGATTCAAAAAGAGAATTTTGTTGATTTATTCACTATGACCCAAGGAATGTCATCTAAAAGTCCAAAGAGGGCATTCTTCAAATATGACCAAGAAAGTTAAGGGTAAGAGAAAAACATGTAAAAAAAAATATATACCTAAAAAATTAATAACAATTGTCAATGGCTTCAAATTTCCCTTTGCACATATCAGCAATAGTGTGAAATTCTTGATAGCTTCAAATTTTCTCTTGCCCCTACCAAAATCTCCAACGCTAGTCCCGCTTTTTCTTGGCAATCTTTTGACCCGGCACGTGAAAATGTTGATCCGTGACCAATAAACTTAGTGGTGAAATTTTCCAATTCAAAACGTTGATTGTGTTTGATGTGGAAACAAATTATTATGTCACTTTAGGGGTATTGCTTTCAAGGGCAAAACAATTCAAAATTCTTCTTGATTAATTACATATATAATAACAAAACATATGTCTATGGATGATCACGAAATGAATATGATACTTATCTAGGGGCGTGTAAGATAATCTGTAGTGTGATTTGAATTGTGCACCTAACCTATTTAAATAATTGAGTGAACATGAGTTTGAAAGATTTTATCTTAGGGTATCTAAAATGATATGTAGCGCCATTTGAATGGTTAATCTAACTCACTTGAACAATTCCCTTAATGTGGTTTACGAGTGGCTTATTAAAATTAAAAACAAAGAGAGTTAAAAAAATATTTATAGTTAAGCCTTTAACTCGTTAAAATTAAAATATTAAAAAATTAAAAAAAAATTCCTTAAGAAATAGGTTAATAAATGAGTCAAAAATGCTTGAAAAATTACAAGTTGGATTCGATAAGATCCGCCAATTCGGAGCTCTAATTTATTGTAGGATTCTAAATTTGTGTCCTCATTCCATTTAAACCTAATTACCCTAAAATCAATAGGATTTTAATTGGGGATCCCCAAATTAGTCTAGACCTAATTAAAATCCATCAAACCCATCCCATGTGATCGGTTTTTGTCATCCCTAATCAGGCCGATCATGTATCTATTATTACGGAAGCTAAGATGTCATTTGATTTGTTTTTCTATTTTCTGTTTTTAACTCATTTTTTATTTCATACTTTTGAAAATAAAGAAAACAGCTCAAAACTCATTTGGTTACTTGTGTTTTCAAAATTTATTTTAGAAAATAAAAAATAAGTTTACACATGAAATGAAAATAGTAAAAAGTTGTTTTGAGAGTTTTTAACTCAAAATAAAAAAGTTCAAAATAAGAAAAATAGGTCATTTTCTATTTACTTGTTTTGTGATTTTTAACACATAAAACAAAAATAGGAAATAGAAAACAAATACAAACAAAATAAACCAACGCGACCTTAAGTTATTTTAATCTTTGTAATCAATGTGATCATTGCAAGTGCCGGCCTCTCTGAAAGGATCTTCGCATTCCTTTGATGGGTGTAGGCTTTTGGCATGAAAATTTCTTGGGTCCTCGAGATTGCGGGCATGAACAAAAGTATTCGGTTCAATTTTCTAAAGTATAAGTGAATTTTTCTCTGGTCCCTTTATTTATTTGTTATTTATTTAATGGCATTCGCAACAAATTCTCTGTTTCTATTCTTATTTTAGTGTATTACATGTAATTTTACAATATAAAATATTACTTTCGGATTTGTTCACTTAGTATATTCCTTACTCCGTTTTGGTATATCATTGAAATTTGTAAATTTCAAGTTTGGATAATTGTTCATATCTAGAAAGAGAGTTTTTTTTTTTTTTTCTTTTCTTTCTCCTCCCAAAAGCGGAAAGTTAACTGTTAACGGAATAAAGAAAAACCTAATTTTTTTTTTTGTTGCCTAGCTTTGAACAAAATATTTCACCGAATTTTAATTTTTAATAAATTTATATGGACCTTTTAACTTATAGTTCATTATTAATAACAATTTATATTAAGAATTAATAATTATAATTCGTCAAATAAAATTAATTATTAGTATAAATATTAATTATAATTAAATATTAAACAAATTATAAGTGAATCATCAAATTTAATTACTTTTTATTAATTATTAATTAAACTATAATTAATTATTACAATTATTAAGTTTAGTGTTAATTATAATTCATTCGTCCGATATAAATAACTTTTACAGTTGATTTTAATTATAGTTAATTAACATAATGTATTTTTTTTAATTAAACCATAGTTAACATTAATTGTTATTGATTTTTAATTTCAAAAAAATAGTGATTTTAAAGATAGGGGAAAAAAAAAAAAACTACGTTTTTGATTCCTTATATTTGGATAACAAAAGTAGGGATATGGAATGTAATAAATAATTGGAATAGGATTAAAGAATATCTTGAATGATAATGTCTTACAACATTCATTAAATTTGAAGACAGAAAAGGGGATAGAAAAACTATTGCCAATGCTCTAAAGCAAGTCAACACACCAACGCTGGAGACTTGTTTTGAAATTACAAAATAGTAAACCATCGATTGCTATTTTAATTAAGAGGTCAATGTTTGAAGAGAAGCCCAAACGGGCCCCAAATAGATATTCTGTTGGTGGGTGGCTGTTATGCGCAGCGTTTAATCCAAACATGTAAGAGGATTAGCTGGGCCTGTTCAAGCCCAATATAAGATGGAGTAACAGGTAATGTCTTGGCCCAAATAGCAACCTGGAGGAGGTGAATATGGTAACTCAAAAAACTCAAACCCAGAGACTAACAACGTTATTCAGAGTAGAGGTGACTCAAGCCCTTAACGTTTATCGGAATAGGGTAAAAGAGGTGACTCAAACTCTCAATGTTTATCCAAATAGGGAACTTGATGCCCTTAACGTTTATCGGAATAGGGTAAAAGAGGTGACTCAAACCCTCAATGTTTATCCAAATAGGGAACTTGATGCTTGTTGGGAACATTTAGATGACCTTTGGTCTACATTTTTATTTGTTGTTTTTTATATTTTGTTTTATGTGTTTTATATTTTGAAAATCTTAAAACACAGAAAACAGAAAACGTATTTGATTTGATATTTTCTATTTTTTGTGTTTTATAATTCTCCTTATTTTGGGTCAAAAAGGTTCAAAACGACTTTTAGTCGTTTTGAATTCTATGTATAAACCCAATTTTTATTTTCTAAAATAAGTTTTGAGAACGTGAGTGGCCAAATACATTTTCAGCTTTTTCTTTATTTTAAAAAACATAAAATGGAAAGTATGCCCAAAATAGATACATCAAACGACACTTTAATATTTCAATTATCCGTTAGAACTAGCCTTTTTGCCTAAAAATTTTTTCAAACTTTCTCCCTCTAAAGAAGTCACATCACATTTGGATAGAATGCATCTTCAACAATGTTAGATTGTCATATTGAGAAGATGCAAGGAGCTGAAGTGTAAAATACACTGTAGGAGTTGAAGTTTAAACATCAACGAAGATGATTTAATCAAAATAAATTTGACTGAATTAATAAATATTATATATCTAAATTAATAAATATTGATTAAATTATAATCGTTCATTTTTACGTTTCAACCCCCCGAATACTTATTTGAACCAATGTGTGCTCTAATTTTTTCGAAAAGTTTCACTAATTGGCTAAAACCTCCATGTGTCTGTCATATATTTGGCCTTCGATCACAAGTTATAAATAGAACTGTTGTCAAGGGCTTTAATGGCTTGTTCAACCATCCATGTAACTAAGACCTCATGCCATGAAACTTGAACGCCATGCGTTAACCAAAAAAAAAAAAAATTCAACTTTTGGGCGAAGGTTAAGTCTGGCAGGTTTCTGCCAGCCCAAATCTCATAGCTTTACCAACCTTGGGCTTTGATGATGGAAATGTGGGCCACCTAGGGCTTCACTTGCGTTTTTGCATTCCCAACCATATATGTATGTGAACTCTGGATATGACATGGGGTAGTCCGGGCCCCTTCCACATCATTTTTTCTCATATATATATAATATATATATCTTTTTCTCGCGAGTTTCGGGACCGCTCCATTAGTTTCGCCGTCAACAAAACAATTAAGCACGAGGCCTTGACTTAGACGGTGTGTTTGACTTTCATTGGATCAATTGGCCGATAGGTTCACTTTATACGGCGTTTGATCATGCAGAAAGTATTTTAAACATAAAATCTAAAGTATATTATTTATTCCAAAATACGGATATACAATTAGTGAAGTACGTAAGAATTTGGATCAGCGTAAGTCAAATCACGTGTAAAATTTTAAATTCTAAATAAATACATAAAATACGATAAAATATAAAATACTATACATTGATATTAAATACATTGTTACTTTTCTACTCTGTTACAATAATTTCCTCTATTCAAAAGTTATCAAAATTTTTACTAAATACACAAAAGTTGAATTGTAAAAAAAAATGTTAAAAATTTTTTGATAAAAAAATACCAAAAGTTACTAAAAGATATGCCTCCAAATGTATCCAAAATTTTTTTATAAATATTTATAATTTTTTTTAACAAATAATTTAAAAAAAAATTTTCAGCATAGACCTTCGCTTACACTAGGCATCATTAGCATACAATGTGGCTTCGCCACTGTATACAATACTATGCGTATAGTGTTGTATATTTCCATACTCAAGATTAATTTTTTGCTAAAATTTAAAAGTTTAAAAGTACTTTTTGTGAAATTTATTGTTCAATTACATATTTTATTTCATTTTATGTTCTCCCAACAAAATATTAAAAAATAATTATGTATAAGAAATAAGTTTAGATTATATTTAATTTTATATATTTTTCCAACACAATATTATCTTATCTCCCAATCGAAAAGGATTGCAAGACCAACCTGCAAGGCCTTTGTACACCAATGTAAAGATATATAAGTAAAATGTTTTACATTAAAGAATATTTTTCGTATAATATTTTTATTTTTATTTTTATTTTTGGATGTTTGGTTTAAAAAATATTTTTAGAAGTACAAACGAGATGCTAAGAAAAGAAGTGAAGAAGTGTCATTTTTTTAAATAATTACGAATTTGATGAAATGAAGTCATTTTTAAAAATTTGAAAAAAATACTTATTTCAAAAATATATTTTATGTAAAAATATTTTGCTGAAGTATTAAAAACGAGAAAAATATTTTTAGGTGAAAACAAAAAAACATAATTATTGACTATCTTACAAATGCGTAATTGAATAAACCCTCAAGCATAAAGGTGCGCGGTGTAATTTTATCTGGTAAGGCTAGAATCAATCCACAGGGAATTTTAAAATTGAACACTAGGGTCCCGTTTGGTAACATTTTTATTTTTTGTTTTTCTGTTTATATTTTCAAAATTTTGTAAACTAATAATAGAAACATGTTTATTAAATCTATTTATTTTTTTTTGTTTTAAAAAAAAAACCTTAAACAGAAAAACGTAAACAAAAAAAGATGTTTTCACTCTAGTTTTTCTGCTACAAACATTTTGTCAATTTAATACTTTGATCATTTGTGTTGTATCATATTAAAATAAATAATTTTATTCAAATATTTTATTAAGCTAAAATTATTTTTAATAAATAACATAATTAAATTAAATGAAATTAATATGTAATATATATTATTAATTTTTTAATAAATAATTAAATTAATTTAGTTAATTTAATTAATAGGAAATATATATTATTAAATTATTTTTAATAAATAATAAAATAAAATATACTAATTTAATTTTTTTAATAAATAATTTAATTAATATAAATACATTGTATTAAATTATTTTTAATTAATATTATAATTAAAATATTTAATTTAATTTAATAATTAATTTAACTAATATTAAATATATTTGATTAAACTATTTTTAATAAATACCATAATTAATTTAATTTAATTTAATTTATTTATTTAATATGAAATATATTTTGTTAACTTATTTCTAATAAATATCGTAATTAAAATTTTAAAATAATTATGAAATATTTTTTATTCAATTATTTTTAGTAAATAATATAATTAGATTATAATTAATATTTTTTATATTTACTAGATTAAATGATTTAATACTTATAATTTATTCAAATGTTTCTAATAAAATAATATAATTAAATTAAATTAATATGAAATATATTTATTAGATTCAATTAATTTTTAAAAACTATTAAAATTTAATACTTTATGAAAAAAAATTAATAATTGTAAACAAAATTGAATTTCCAAACATGTTTCAGTTTTCATTTTAGAAAAAAACGACAAAAGAAAATAAAAAATAGAAAACGTAAACAGAAAAAAGACAGCGTTACCCAATGGACTCTAGGTTTTTTAAGTTCTCTTACTTAGTGGTTTCATTTTAAAATCATGAAAAGAAAATTGGTTTTAGATTTTGAAAAATGTTGATTAATTAACTAATAACTAAATAAAGTAAACTGCAAAAATTAAACTAAATTAAAATTTAAGAACTTAAATTACTTTTATTCTAATTAATAAAAAAGTAAGATTCAAAATTAAACTAAACTAAAATAATGAAAGTAATAAAACTATACATTCAAGATAATTAAAGATCTTAATCCAACCTAAAAATTCAGGCAGTTTCCTTATTTTTTAATCGGATGTATTTTCTTATCTTAGTTTATAACTTACATATATGAAAAGTAAACTAGAATATGTCATCGTTAAAATAATTATTGCAAAGTACAGTTTTAAAATCAGGTTTAGAATAAGAAACTTGAAAGATATTCAATAAGTTTATCTTTAGTCCAAATCTCTTTTGGTTTATTTCAAAATATGAAAAAAGTTTTAATTAAATAACGTCATAAGGGATTTTAACAAAATACGATCGAGATTAAAAGTTTTCGAAAACTTTTGAAAAGAAAGAAAAAGAAGATTCAGAAAAAGAAACATTAACAAATAAGTTTTAAGTTGCATAAAAGTTTTATGTTATGTACGAGAATTCAATCACATCTAATCATCAAATAAGGGTCCACCCATCATTAATGGGTTGAATTAACATAAACAAACTGGCTTAACAGATTTAACGTAAACAAAATACGTAAAAATAGCGAATAAATAAGAAATAAACTTTATTGAATCAGAGAAGAAACGATAGTACTGTATTTCGAAATAAAAGTATAACAAAATACACAAACAATGAAATAAAAATCACTAAAAAAAAAAAAAAAAACTAAACTAAAGCTCTCTAAAATGTATTCCGGAATTTTAGAAGAATATATTGAAAAATGTTCTATTACGATTGATAAAATAACATATTTATAGAATAAACTGAAAAACTTTAAATCTAAAAATTATGTGCAAATTAGTCGTTAGTGTTCGGACAACTCGACTGGGGTGTCTGAATAACAGATAGGGTCAAGCCCAAATTCATTTTTTTATTTCTTTTTCTCCAATTGTCTCTTTACTACTATTCGGACTAAACGTCGAATTGTCCGAACAGGAAATGCCTTTTCTTCATTATTTTTACCATCGTTAATTTCAATAATTTCCTCATTTTTTTGGCATTTTAAAAACAAACATATAGTAAACATTAAAAGTAGCTAAAAACTTTATAATTATTAAATATTTGCATGAGTTATGATCTAATTTGAAATTTATAATTATACTTTTAAGTGTAATCAGTTATAATTTGATTCTCAATATAATTTAAAAGAAAAGGAAGAGGGGGGGGGGGGGAGAGGAAGGGAGAAAGAGAGAAAGTTAAAAGAAGACCGGTAGAAGGGAAGGAAATTACTCGATACCTATCCTATGTTCTTTTTGTACACTAACTTTTTCTTGTGGTACACTCTCTGTGGCCATTACGAGTTTCTAACCTACCATTTTTTATTGTCCCAAAGCGAATGTGGACAATGGGATAACTTAAAAATTATTTACGCTCTTACTTTCCTATGTAAATCTTTTAACACTCCGATTGTTAAAATTACTCTATTAGAGTTGGTGTAATTTTAAAATAAAAAATTAATTTAATTACATTTTAATTTAAAAATTGAATTGATTTGAATTAAGAGAAATACTAAATTTTACTATATTAATAACAAATAAAAAATATAATAACTATGATATATGAAGATAAATTTATTCACTTACTTAAATGACATAAAAAATTAATGAATTCTCGTCAAATTCTATCATGTTAGGTTTCTTGAGAATTCGATCTCGTTTTTATCAAGTAAAGATACACCACACATATTTACATTTAAAAATTATACTAGATGTGTTTGCACTTACATGTTATTCTAAACGTATATTTTAGAGGCGGTCACATAAGAATTCAATGTTTCAATATTGGAAATGACAATTATATCTGTTTCATTCTTCTGTATATTATATTTTGTGAGAGAGAGAGAGAGAGGGGGTGTTTTCATGTTGACTGACCATTCTCCATGGTTAGAAAACTCAAAATATGTGTTTGACCGTAGCAAAGTTGTGGCCCTTGGTTGATGCATCCTTTGACATATTGACAAATGAGTGCCTCCCTTAGGAACCCACATTGACTAGGTTCCCTCTCTGATCCAACAAGGGAGAAAAGCTTTGATAAGCTAACAAAGCATTAAATTTAAATCCCTCCCTCTCTCTCCCTCTCTTTCTTTAAAACCACCCCGCCTAAGCGCACGGTATTGTTTCTCTCATTGGTGAAAAAGATAAGGACCTCACAATTTTAGTGGTTAGTGTCTCTCTTGGTTTGTTAGCATCGTTGGTGTTGGTTAAACATTCCATGGGAAGAGCTCCTTGTTGTGACAAGACCAAAGTTAAGAAAGGGCCATGGTCTCCTGAAGAAGACACCACTCTCAAGAACTATGTTGAGAGATTTGGCACTGGTGGCAATTGGATTGCTTTACCACACAAAGCAGGTCTCTCTCTCTCTCTCTCCCCCCTCTCTCTCTGTTATTTTTTTTGGCACAACCAATTATTGTGACCATCTTCTTTCATCTAAAGATGAAAATTTGTTATACCCATTTTCAAATCCTGGCTAGTACCTCCAAATTCATTACTAGATAGCACAGGGAAAATTTTCCACATGTGCTAGTTGAGTTTTTGTTTTTTAAAACACTGAAAAATGAAATTTTGTGTTTGTATTACTATATTATATGCAAATATACACACACCCACAAAGTCCCATATTATTGATCATGAATTTGGTTAGCAGGACTCAAGCGTTGTGGGAAAAGTTGCCGCCTGAGATGGCTTAACTATCTCAGGCCAGACATCAAACATGGAGGTTTTACAGAAGAGGAAGATAACATCATCCTGACCTTATACAAGAATATAGGAAGCAAGCAAGTTTCTAAATCTTCTCTATTCCCCCCCCCCTCAATTTTTTTGTTTCTTTTGTGCAGTTTTCAACCCTACTCTATAATATAATATAATATAATTAATTAATTTAACTTGATTTGGTTTAGATGGTCTGTCATAGCTTCCCATCTGCCCCGAAGAACAGATAATGATGTGAAGAACTATTGGAACACCAAGTTGAAGAAGAAGCTATTGGCTGAAGGAAACACTACTGCTACTACTACCCCGATCAAGACGACCACCAAAGAAAGCAATTCCTTGCATTTCAGCTCATCATCATCATCATCATCATCAACACCCTCACCAACGTTTGTGACTAAAGAGAATTATTATAATTGCTGTTATGGGAATTCATCATCAGATTGTTGTAATCCGACGATATCCACAACTTTTCAGCCACCGATGAACGTAAACTATCAGCAAAATCTAGCTCCGCAGGAGCTGGTTTCAGACCCCGTTCAAGTCTCTCTTCCAAGGCTCATGGAAGTTCCCGAAATCGGACCTGGCACCACAGATGCTACCTTCTGGGCAATTTCATCAGGTCAAGAAGTCTCAAGCCTTCCATCTTTTGAAAACAAATATGGGTTGTGGTTTGGAGATGGAGGAGCTGAAGATGATCCGGATGGGTTTTCTTTAATGGGCTCAACTGGATCTGGTTTCTATGGTCTGCTAAATGGCTTTGATTTTCAAGAGAAATTCAGTGAAACCTGTCCAAAATTTGCAAACTCTTTCTAATTTAATCTAGCTAGTATGCTGACCTAAGCTAATAGTTTCTACCATGGTAGCCACTACGTTTCGCAATAACACAAATGCAAATTGTAACCAAAATATAATAGGAGAGGTGTAGAAGTATTGGAAGGGCCCAAAATTCAGTGGTGCGAATTGGCGGAATGTGGGGGAAAAAAACTAGAAGATATTTTAATATATAACATATGTTTTGTTTAATTTGTATTTTATGTTTATGGTGGTTTGTAGGTGAAATGTGTTTATTTATGTGCATGTTATTTAATTAAGGTTTATAAGAATTGAACTTTTGTTAACAAGTGATCATGGGCAAGTCATCAGAATTGATGTGTTTTTTAGGGTTCTCCATCCAATGCTGTATATGAGAAGTTTTGCCCACCGAATTGTCTTCGTCACTCAAGGTTTTCTTTAATGCGTGGGTGCAATGTTCATGAAGGATGCAGTCAGCAAAGTTTGTGTACTTTGTGACTAGTCAGTGGTCATGAAAGTTGCATGGAGGTAACCAATTCAAAGCTGAAGAAATCATCCCTATCTGACAATCACTACCATCTCTCTCTCTCTCTCTTTCTCTCTCTCTAAATATATAGATATATATATATATTGTGGGTGTTTGTTTGTGCGCTTCTTCTGGGAAACTTCCCTCCACTAGGCTTCGAAAGCGTCGTCTGGTTCAAGGTTTCATTTATTGTATTTTATTTTTTTATTTAATGGGTCATTTATTGTATTTGTGAATTCTCACTTAACAACAAAGATTTTAATTGAAAAAGCCATTTAACTATGCAAATGCATGCAGAAACCATGCACACAACCATTGACAGGTACAAAGGTATATACAGTGGGGTACATAAGAATTTGGGTCAACGCATGTCAAATCACGTGTAAAATTTTAAATTTTAAATAAATACATAAAATATGATAAAATACAAAATACTATACATTGATATCAAATATATTATCACTTTTCTACTTTGTTACAATAATTTGCTTTATTTAAAAGTTACTAAATTTTTTACTAAATGCACAAAAATTGTTAAAAATTACCAAAAATTACTAAAAGTTGTCAAAAGTTACTAAGATTGTTAAAAGGTGTCAAAAATTTTACCAAACACCAAAAAATTGTTAAAAAAATGCTAAAAAATTTTTGATAAAAAATACCAAAAATTACTAAAAGATATGCTTCCAAATGCATCTAAAAATTCTTTATAAATATTTATAATTTTTTTATATCAAATAATTTAAAAAAAAATTTCTAGCATAGGTCTTCGCCTACACTGGACACCATATGATTTCGCCACTTGGCATATATTATGTATATAAATATATTATAATATATGTATTAATCACTGTGTCTTTGATCATCTATATAAGCATATATATTATAATCAATTTTAAAACAATAGTCAAAACCCTAAAAGCAGGCAACCTGTGATTGATTAGATTAAATTAAATTAAATTAATCTAGCTATGGCCCCAAAACTTAAGAATATAAATATGTAGGATATTTGTCTAATTAGTCAATTTTATTACCAAATTCGTTTATTTTTATTTATTATTACCATCTTAAATCTGTTTATTTTTTTAAGTTGGAATCATAACCCGTCTTGTCTAAACCCGTGAAACTCATCCCAAACTTGTAAAATCTATTTATATTCAATTACTCAAATTATCCGTTAAATACCCGATTTGAGATAAAAATAAAAAAACTAATAAGTGACAAAAATATTAAATTTATTAAATTGAACAAATTCATTAATCAAAGGATCTCTAAGTTTTTTTTTTGAAAGGTAAAAGAAATATATTATAAATAGTAAAAATACATGTATAAAATATACGGGTCATACCTTTGAAATAGTACAATAGGTATCATAATTTAAAAAAAAATTTCAAAACCAATATGAAATAATTCATGACATTTGAAAATAACACACAACAAAAATTTTATTTTAGAGATAAAATTGTAAATATATAAATATATATATTATGTTATATTATATTTTATTAAATAGGTACTTAACGGGTATCTTACAGGTAATGGGTATTGAGTACTGGGTATCCTATAAGTATAAACGGGTATCGGGTATCTTATAGGCAAATCCCAAAGCCAGCCCAAATCCACACGAGTATTAAATTTCAATTTCAAACCCATCTCAATCCCATTAAGATATTTTCTAACGAGTTTTTATCGGATTCCGTTGAATCGGTACCCTGTCTCATTAACATCACTGCCAAAACATGTTAGGCATGCCAATAAAACTTAATTACCATTGGTCACGGCATGAAAAACGCATATATTTCTTACCAATCGAAGGGTGTGTTTGGGTGATAAAAAAGTGAGATAAAATGAGATAAAAGTGAAATAAGTTATAAATTTATAATTCATACAGTGAAATAAAAATAAATTACTTTTAAAAATTTTTAAAAATTTTTAAAAAATTTTAATAAAAATTATTGCACCAAACGTACTCTAAATTTGACTAATTTTTGGGCTGCTCGCGGGTCATTTCCCGTCCAGAACTGCAGCTAATATAAATCACTATGACAAGTAAATGGATCATCCGCTAGGCATTTATGATTAAGACTCCACGCACCTTAATTTGTATTTAAAAAATTAAAAAAAATTATTTCATGTGCTGATGACAAAATGATTGCTTCTTATATATCAAATACAAACACTTCAAAATAAATGCTATTTATACATGATACATATCAGATGCACATACTTCTTGAAGATACATATCGAATAGAAAACTTAGTATATTTAATTATTATTTTATTTGAATATGCAATCTAAATTTGATAATCAGTGGTGTTAAAATCATTCATATAATCTGTTATATTTTATATGTTAAATTATATATTAAATTATTTTTATTATGAATATTATATATATTCATATATATATATATATATATATAACTAATTAAATTATATTTTTTGTCATATTTTCTCTATGATGGTATTTTTATTTTTTTAAATCTTTGCGTCCATGTTTATGCTCATGTTATGTGCATCTCTCATATTAGTATCCCTACTTCTAAAATTGCCTCAGTAATTCGTATTTGTGCTTCTTTCAATGACCTTCACATCAACAACGGATCCAAGGGAGGCATTTACTCCCCATGCTTTGGAAAATTATAAAATTTTAGTATAATTTTAATAAAATATTTAAATTTTTTTTTAAGTCTGGCCCTCCAATTTTTTTTTTTTTAGACTTCTAATAACCTTATTTTCTATAATTTTTTAAACCTTGCCCGCTAACATTCAAATCCCGAGAGTAGTAAACTTTTTTTTTTTTTTTTTTTGGTGGGTAACAGCGATTAGTACCGCACCGAAATTGCGGTCAAGACATCAGTTTTATGCACATTAATGCGTTCGGATCAACATGCAGCTAGTCTTGGAATTCGACATATTTTGTTGGAAAAATTTCATCTTTACTTCAGTTTTTGAAGTTTCTCGATGATTATGATATAATTATGAATAAATCAAACAAGACAAGTTACACACATATATATATATATATATATATATCTATGTATATGTCATTTTGCTTTAGTATGTATCAAGGAAACTAATAATTGATCGGATGGCTAGAATATGCTTTAATTAGTTTAATCAAACTTCTTGGCTCTATAATGAGGCCCCAATTAATAAATTAATTGTTTTATTAAAATGAATTTCATCCCGGTATACGGACTTCTCGTACTCTCACGAGTCATGAAATTCTCCATCTTTCAAGGCTGCCAACATTAGGATTCAAATTTGGAACACTGGTCTTGACTTTGATAATAATTGAGCTCAATTTTTCGTATAATATTGACTAATGATGAGCCTCTAATTAAACAATACAGATATAAGTCAATCGATCAGCAAAGCCGGCTTAGCTTCTTGTTGTCCTAACTAATCTCCCGTTGGATTTTAGGC
Organism: Vitellaria paradoxa; assembly: GCA_019916065.1. Taxonomy (NCBI): domain Eukaryota; kingdom Viridiplantae; phylum Streptophyta; class Magnoliopsida; order Ericales; family Sapotaceae; genus Vitellaria; species Vitellaria paradoxa. The sequence continues at coordinate 51,337,715 of CM034234.1, read as the reverse complement.
TTAGTGTGGGGCCTAGTCTACGCTAAAATTCAAATTTTCATACTTTGTCAAAAAGTCGTAGGCTTTAATTGACAAGAAAGAAATCTAGGACACTGGGTAGCTTTAGGGGTTGGGTATTCATAGCCATTATTATGGAGCTGTTTGGAGTGTTAAAAAGAAATTCAAAAGTAAAATTTTTTAAAATTTGTAATGTAAATAGTTATTTTAAAATAATAATTGAATATTTATATTTAATTTGATATAAAATTATTAAAAATTATGTAAATTGACAAGTGACAAAATTTTAGTGGATAATTTTAAAAAGTTTTAGAGTTTTGTGAAAATTTTCGGCACAAATGTCAGTTAACTTTTTAAAAAATTTAGTAAAATTTGTTAGAATGCACTATAATGATTTATTTCAATGGATTTTAATAAATTTTTTTTTGAAAACATTAGAATTTTTTGGAGTTTAAAAAAGTTAAAATTTTTGAAAATTTTTAAAAATTTTTTAAATTTAGTTAGAGCTCCAAATGGTCCTATAGAGAGATCAGAGGTAGGTCCGGTGCACCAGACCGTCCGATACACTACGGACTGTTGGATCAAACCTAGATCACTCAAATATTTTGATCTAACGACCTGCACGGGTTAGCTCAGTGGAGTAGGGGCCGGCTTGGAGAGTGGGCATGCTTCCCACGTCTCGGGTTCGAATCTCTTCCTGGGCGCTCGGTCTTATCGGTGGGTGTGTCTTGCGAGGTGGTGTGCTCGCCCGGAGGTTTTACTCGCGACGGTTCACCGGCGAGAGATTTCCTTCGTATCAAAAAAAAATATTTTGATCTAACGGTCTGTGAGGCACCAGACCTATCCCCTTCTCCCTATAGAGACATCCCCGCCCTATAGCCGTTCAACTGTGGACACTTGTTGTCTTTGGAGATAGCAATTTTAACCCTGTCTCTATGGCTACTCGTTGCACTTCCATCCAATGAGTGTAGGTTTTTCTAAATTTTATGGGTAATAAGGTTTAAGGTACAAGAAAAATAAAATATCCGTTGCATTTGAATTCCGTAACGATATATGTAGTGTATTTGATGAGTATTAGCCAAATTATTAATGATTACTCTGATTATAAAATATTCGACATATATTACTCATCTGATTGCTGTCTAAATTAATTGTACTAATTAACTATTTATTTGATACTCGGTGCATATTATTTGATTACTTATCTAAATAATCGAATATTTAAATTTATTACTCAAGTAATTATCTCATACCTCGTATTTAAAGATTTTGACTACCTGATTATCTGATAGGTTAAAGAATGGTAACAAGTTAAAAATTTCCCTCAAATACCCGCTTGGTTCAACTATTTTATTTACTTGAAGAGTTCAAAGATGGCAAACATAATACTCGATCCTGATCCAGTCTGCTGCCATTCCTAATTACATTTGTTGGCTAGCCAAATGCTAAAGAAAAGACAAAGACCTACAAATTTTATATTATCTTATTTTTTCTATCAATTAATTAGGCCCCACCTAAGGCAAAGCTTCAAATTTTTTAAAGGACTCATATGATATATATCTTGATTAATTAAAAAATTAAAATTAAAATTAAAATTATTTTTTATTTTTATTTTATTTTAAAAAAATTAAATATTATTTTGCAAATAATATCTAAACATTGAAAAAAAATTACGAAATTCTTTATACAATTATGCACAATCTCAAATTTTATAATTCCAAATTAATTTCTTTCTCTTTTGATCGACTTAATTGATTTATTTTTTCACTTTCTATCTCACCATCCATGATTGCACGTGCTTAAAAAATTTCAACTACATTTTTTTCTTTTTTCCAACTACGATATCTATATTGCAATGTTAAATTAAATCAATTATTTTTTTAAATAATTTACTTTTTAGTATCAAATCACAGTATTTGATTCTAATACAATATTCTTATACACTTATGTAAACCTTCAATCAAACATGTAAAAGGAATATATTAGTAAATTTAATAAATAATTTTGCTTCTGAAATAAAAAAAAATTATTTAACTAATATTTTTTCTACTATAAATTTTTATTTATTTAACACGTCATTTTTTACTGTAAAACTTTATATAAAAAACATCAATTAAATCTCACCTTGTGCTCTCAAATAATTAGGACCGCCTGCTATCAATACACATTATGCCCTTAAGTTTTAACTAAGTTAGTTTCTTCATCAGAATGTAATTTTTTTATTATTAATTTTTTTCTATTTTTTTAAAATATTAATAATATGTTTAAAAAATTAGAAATAAAAGAAATAAAATTCAATTTTAATAAATAAAAATCATACTAATCGAGAAAAAAAAAAAGAAAAGAAAGAAAAAAACCACCATAAATCCTTCAGTAATTACGTCGACTTTCTATTTTTTTAACCTCTTGCATGATTAGTTGTCTTTCTGGCATTTAGAAATGGCAACAAGCAGTGTGTGCGCTCATTGTCAACACAAGAGTCTGAACTAAACATATATATCTCCAATCATTTGATTCATTTAACTTCACCTTCCGAGTTTTACGAGCAACTCTATAGATGTAATTATATATATATATATATATATATATATATATATATATATATATATATATATATATATATATATGTCGGTGTGTATATATATTTGTGCGAGATCGAAATTTCTGGGGTCAAAACTATTCAGTAATTGGGATAAAGCAGACCATAAGACAATGCACGCTACATTTGATAATGCCGACAGCGAACAACTGTGTCACGTACTGTGTCATAAACTTCAAGGACAATTCCGCTATCATATATTTATATAATAAAATATGTAAATTTTTTAAAATGTCTCTCTCGTGAATTAAAATTCAAAGATTGAAAATTATTTTTCTTTCATTCAACAAATGAAATTATTTTTATATTTTTAACTTCTCACTCAATTTTTATTTTAATGAACCCCACTATAATTTATTTCACAAAACGGTTTGAATATTTTAAATTTCACCATATTTCAAGAGTTGAGATCTTATGCAAATCAAAACTGCCAATTTAAATTTCGTCCAATTATGCTTTCTAGGAAGTTAAATCTTCCAAATTAAAGTATGATAATTTGTTTTTTCTTTAATGGTGCTTATAAAAAATTAATTACAGAGAGAGATCAAAACACATGCATTACCTATTATGGCCTAAAGTTTTGAAAAAAAATTAAAACTTATAAATTATCGTAGTTTTTTTTTATTTGAACTTTTTGTTCAAAGTTTCAATTATATAAAAAACTTAATACTAATTTTGCTTATAGTGTCGTAGGTACATGTTATTATTAGTCTATATAATAAAATAAAATAATTTTTAAAAATATCCTTTTTACAAACTAAAATTTAACAGTTAAGAGTTATTTTTTTTTCATTCAACAATTGAAATCGTTTTTATATTTTTAAGTTCCCGTTCAATTCTTATTTTAGTAGACTTTACTATCTTTTTATCTCAAAAAATGGTTTGGCCATTTTAAATTTTATCATATTTTAAGTGAGAAGATCATATACAAATTAAAACTGTCAACTTAAATTTCGCCTAATTATGATTTTCAAAAAATTGAAATTTTCAAATTAAAACACTATATATAATTTGCGTTCTCTTACAGTGTATATAAAAAAATTAATTGAAATAAGAAACAAAAACACATGCTAAAGTTTTGAGGGAAAAGATTAAAACTCATGAATTATCATAATTTTTTTGATTTGAACTTTTTTGTCTAAAATTTTTAACTATTCAAGAAATTTAATATTAATTTTACTTTTCATCTCAAAAAATGATTTGGCCATTTTAAATTTACCATATTTTAAGGGAGAAGATGATATACAAATTAAAACTGTTAACTTAAATTTCGCCCAATTATGATTTCTAAGAAGTTGAAATTTTCAAATTAGAACACTATAATTTGCGTTCTCCTACGGTGCATATAAAAAATTAATTGAAAAGAGAAACAAAAACACATGCTAAAATTTTGAGGGAAAAGATTAAAACTCATGAATTATCATAATTTTTTTTATTTGAACTTTTTTATCTAAAATTTTTAACTATTCAAGAAATTTAATATTAATTTTACTAGTGTCGTAGACACAGGTTATTGATAGCATATATACACACGCATATATACCTTGAGAAGGTGAGCTAGACAAGAAGGCTCTTTTTATTGAGGGCCCTTTTGGTGCACCAAATTTTGGTGAAAATTTTTAAAAATCTCTATTACATTTTTATACATTCTTATCTTATCGAAATTTGAAAAAAGTTCAATTCTTTTTAAAAAAAAAAATCGATACCTAGAATTCAATTAATAAAATAGCAAAATTTTTTTTATCATTCTCTCCACGAACTCTCAATCTACCGAATGACAGTCACTGTGACTACTTTTTTTGGGGTCGTAGAAACCGTTCTGATGGATTCGCATAGTCAATTTTTGTTGAAATGGATTGTAGAAATCGTTTCGAGTCTAATTCGGTTTGTAAAGAAGTCATGACTGATACAAAATTTTGAATCTGTCTAAATGAGAATTCAATCCGTCAAAACAGGAGTCTTACTGTTCATATCCAAAAAATACGGTTTGAGATATGTGCACTAAACATAAAAATTTTTGCCAAACTATGTTTTATTTCATTTGATCTCATTTTTTATCATTTTAAACACATAAGACCTTAAGTATAATAGGTGCGGATTATAACTTTTCAAAATTAGCAAGTCAATATTTAATGCACGCTTATTCATCCTAGGTAAAGACTATAAATTTTTAGATTAACAAGTCAATGCACCCTTATGCGTTCTAGATATAAAGACCATAAATTTTCAAGTTTGCCAAGTTAATGCGCGTTTATGCATTCTAGATATAATAAAGACTATAAATTTTCAAAGATTACCGAGTCAATGTTTGCTGAAGAATTCAACTTAGTATATATATAGGATGTGTTTGGAGTGATGAAAAATGAAATAAATTATAAGTTCGTAATTTATACAGTAAAATAAATAATAAATAATTTTTAAAAAATTTCAAAAAAATTTAAAATTTTACAACAAATCAAATAGAATCATAATACTCAATCCTCCTTTAATGTTTTTGACGCAAGTTGAGGTCAAACATATGATAAGGCTGTTTAATGTCCACTTTTTTACTAGAATACGACAAGTTTAGTTCAACGCAATCTTTTCAACCTGTGCAGCTTCCCGGTGCGTTCCTAAGGTTGAGCTAGCCTCCAAGAATATTAATATTTAATCTTATAAAAATTTGTTTTTATCATTAATATCTTCTTTTATCTAACTAATTCAATGAGCTTTCGTATATTATTTTTAATTAATTAACTCAAATGTTGCAGTTATATATATATATTATTACCAAATTTAAAATTCTAGCAAAAAAATGACAAAAAGAGACATTAATTTCAATGTTAGTTTGGTGTCATTGAGGCTAGGAACCATTAGTTTAAAATTCAATAGTTCAGATATATTCACTTATTTTTAATTAAAAAAAGTATGACTATATTTGAGTACCGTTAGATTTTAATTCAACAATTCAAGTAAGCTGTTGAAAAGCTAATATCGACAAATGATATCAGCAATTCAAATCCATTAATGATTACACAAAATTAGATTATTATTTTTTTTAATTTTTTTTTCCATTCCAATCTGAAAGTACTTTACTGGAGTGGATGATTTGGGAACGGCTTCTGTCAATGGGATTATTGTGCATTCTGTCATAAGAATTTATCAAGAATCATATTAAAATTTTAATGACAGTTTTAATTGTTATTAAAGTGCATCTAATTAACGAATATTTTTATTAAAAATGATAAGTATATAAGTCTTTTCATTTCATTTTAATAACTAATTTTGATATAGTAATTTTAACTAATTAACATTACATTGACACACTAACGACGTTGCTCAATGTTAATTGGTAAAGTAGCATAGTTACGTTAACTAATCTTAAATTTGTTCTTCCGAAGAAAACTGCAGAAATGTCAAGAAATTTACATTAATGTGTACAAATATGAAGTATTTAAACCTCTCCATTTTTTTTTTTTTTTTGTGTAATTCAAGGTGTCCGGCTTAGTTTATGCGTATATTGACTAATCGTGGAACTGAACTAGTAACTAATGAGGAATAAATTTAAAATCTTATCACTTAGGTTAACTCTCGAAATTAGTATTGAAAACCCTCACTTAATTTACCTTGGAGCATCGAAAGTTAAAACTAACGGAGTAAATAGAAGATATTATGAGGAAAGTATTTGTAGTGAAATAAAGTATAATAATATTTATAAAAAAAAAGAACAAAAAAAAAAAAAATTACCAGAGTATATTTGTACAAAAAATATTTTTTTAAAAATTTTTTATTTAAAATAATAAACACATACTCATTCACTTAGTTTAATTAAAATTTTTAATCATGTATTCTAGTTGTATACTTGTATAACATACACGAGTGGGAAAACCGATTTAATGTCAGCATCAAAGCTATTGATTAAATTCTCTGCTCACATACTTTAAAATAGAATTTCAATATTTCTAGAACTCGAGACTTTTCTGTTTTCCACAAGGCCCTGATCTCTTCTAGATTGTACTCGAAAGGCAGATAAGTTGTTCACACATGAATTGGTATCCTTAATTATATATGCTGTTATATGTTAATATAATTCTTTGAATACTAATAGCTAAATATTCTTAGTTTGTCTAAATTTGTGTAAAGGGCGACCTCTACAACTATGTTTAGTTAGCATTTAGAATTTTAAAAAAGTTTAAAAAAAAAATTAAAAGTTAACGTAAAAGTGACGTATATTAAAATTTAATTGAAGAGAATTAAAAATTTATAAAAATTTTTATTTCTTTTTTAAAAATTTTTTGGACTTCCAAACATAATCTTAATTCATTAATGCTGATTAGTAATCTCAAACACAGTGGCCCAAGTTCATTGAGTTGATATTTAGAATTTTTTCAGAATTTTTTTAGTCTTTTTTATGCTTAAGACAAACCCTTAACCTAGTTGTTTTAGTTTTGGATTACCTCCATACAGTTTCTTTCAAATGAATTTTCGTTTGTTCGAACAAATTTTGAACAAAAACTTTTTCACAATTTAAGGTGAAAAAGGTTTGTTTTAGAATTTTTTTCAGAGTTTTTTTGGTCTTTTTTATGCTCCAGACAAACCCTTAAGCTAGTTTTTTTAGTTTTGGATTACCTCCATAGAGGTGTGTCTAGTTATGTTGCTATTTTGTACGTTTAAAATTTCTCCTTCTCTGTGTATATGTTTAAAATTTTTCGGAGGATTAACTTCAATACTCAAAATTTCTTATTATTCACATCCATAAAAAACAAAAAAATTAAATAAGAAAATTTAGGTAATTATTTAAAAAAAAAGTAATTTGTTTTTTAAACTTAATGTGCCATTTGATATAGGGTGTGTTTGGAGTTGTATAAAATTGTATAAAATAAATTGAAATTGTAAAAGTAAATATCTCGTAATTCGTACAGTGAGTGAATAATTTAAATTTTACTGTCTTGTAATTTGTGTTTGTAGAGATTTGTAAAATTTTATTTTATTTTGGAGAGTTCCAAACGAAACCATATTTGTTTTGAGCTCGTTTTTTATTTTATGTTTTTAAAAATAAAAAAAATAAGTCAAAACGTATTTTATTACTCATGTTTTTTAAATTTGTCTTAGAAAATGACAAATTTTCTACTTCTAAGATTGCCTCAATAATTCATATTTGTGCTTCTTTCAGTGGCCTTCACTTCAACAACGGATCCAAGGCAGGCATTCGCTCCCCAAGCTTTGGGAAATTATAAAATTTTAGTATAATTTTAATAAAATATTTAAATATTTTTTTAAGTTTGGCCCTCCAATTTTTTTTTTTTTAACTTCTAATAACCTTTTTTCTATAATTTTTTAAACCTTGCCTGCTAACATTCAAATCCCGAGAGTGGTAAACTTTCTTTCTTTTTTTTTTTTTTGGTGGGTAACAGCGATTACTACCGCACCGAAATTGCGGTCAAGACTTCAGTTTTATGCACATTAATGCGATCGGATCAACATGCAGCTAGTCTTGGAATTCGACATATTTTGTTGGAGAAATTTCATCTTTACTTCAGTTTTTGAAGTTTTTCGATGATTATGATATAATTATGAATAAATCAAACAAGACAAGTTATATATATATATATATATATCTATGTATATGTCCTTTTGTTTTAGTATGTATCAAGGAAACTAATAATTGATCGGATGGCTAGAATATGCTTTAATTAGTTCAATCAAACTTCTTGGCTTTATAATGAGACGCCAATTAATAAATTTATTGTTTTATTAAAATGAATTTCATCCCCGTATATGGACTTCTCGTACTCTCACCAGTCATGAAATTCTCCATCTTTCAAGGCTGTCAACATTAGGATTCAAATTTGGAACACTGGTCTTGACTTTGATAATAATTGAGCTCAATTTTTCGTATAATCTTGACTAATGATGAGCCTCTAAATTAAACAATACATACATAAGTCAATCGATCCTCGAAGCCGGCTTAGCTTCTTGTTGTCCTAGATAATCTCCCGTTGGATTATAGGCTTAGTGTGGGGCCTAGTCTACGCTAAAATTCAAATTTTCATACTTTGTCAAAAAGTCGTAGGCTTTTTTTTTTTTAATTAAGAGGGCGTTTGGAGTCCAAAAAAAAAAAACCAATGAATGGGATTAATGTGATATAAAAATGATAAGTGGCAAAGTATGATTGGAAGAATTTAAAAATTTTTGAAATTTTTAAAAATTTTTTGATTCTTTTTATGATTCCAAACGAGCCCTAAAAGTCGTAGGCTTTAATTGACAAGAAAGAAATCTAAGACAATGGGTAGCTTTAAAGGGTTGAGTAGTAAGAGCCTCCATTGTGGAGCCGTTTGGAGTGTTAAAAAAAAATTTAAAAGTGAAATTTTTTAGAATTTGAAGTGTAAAAAATTATTTTAAAATGGTAGTTAGATATTTGTATTTAGTTTGATATAAAGTTGTTAAAAATTACGTAAATTGACAAGGGACAAAATTTTATTAGATAATCTTAAAATTTTTTAGAGTTTTATGAAATTTTTTTGGTACAAATATTAATTTAACTTTTTAAAAAATGCAACAAAACTATTAGAATACACTATAATAATTTGTTCCAATAGATTTTAACAAATTTTTTGAAAATGTTAGAATTTTTTAAAGTTTAAAAAGATTAAAACTTTTAAAATTTTTAAAAAATTTTTAAATTTGGTTGAAGCACCAAACGGGTCTCATATCGGCATCCCTGCCTTATAGCCATCCAACTGCGGACACTTGTTACTTTTGGGGATAGCAATTTAACCCTGTCTCTATGGGCACTCGTTGCACTTCCATCCAGTAAGTGTAAGTTTTTCTGAATTTTACGGGTAACAAGGGTTAAGGTACAAGAAAAATAAAATATCCATTGTATTTGAAATACGTAACGATATATGTAGTTTATTTGATGGGTATCATTTAAATCATTCTTGATTACTCTGATTATAAAGTATTTGACAAGTATTACTTACCTAATTATTGTCTAAATTAATTGTACTAATTGACTGTTTATTCGGTACTCAGCGCATATTATCTAATTACACATCCAAATAATTGAATACTTAAATTTATTACTTAATTAACAATCTCATACCTCATATTTAAAGATTATGACTACCTGATTATCTGATGGGTTAAAGAATGATAATAGGTTAAAAATTTCACTCAGATGCCCGCTTGGTCCAACTATTTTATTTACCTGAAGAGTTCAAAGATGGCAAACATAATACTCAACCCTGATCCAATCTTTTGCCCCATTCCTAATTACATTTGTTGGCGAGCCAAACGCTAAAGAAAAGACAAAGACCAACAAATTTTATATTATCTTATTTTTTCTATCAATTAATGAGCCCCCACCTTCGACAAAGCTCCAAATTTTTTAAAGGACTCATATGATATATATATTGATTAATTAAAAAAAATTTAAAATTATTTTTTATTTTTATTTTATTTGAAAAAAATTAAATATTATTTTTTAAAAAATATCTAAACATTAAAAAAAAATTATGAAATTCTTTATACAATTATACACATTCTCAAATTTAATAATTCCGTATTAATTTCTTTTTCTTTTGATCAACTTAATTGATTTATTTTTTCATTTTCTATCTCACCACCAATGATTGCACGTGCTTAAAAAATTTCAACTACATTTCTCTCTTTTTCCCAATTACGGTATCTGTACTGCGATGGTTAAATTAAATCAATTATTTTTTTAAATAATTTACTTTTTAGTATCAAATCATAGTATTTGATTCTAGTACAGTATTCTTATACTTACGTAAACCTTGAAAACCTTCAATCAAACATGTAAAAGGAATATATTAGTAAATTTAATAAACAATTTTGCTTCTGCAATAAAAAAAATGTTTAACTAATATTTTTTCTACTATAAATTTCTATTTATTTAACACGTCATTTTTTACTATAAAACTTTATATAAAAGACATCAATTAAATCTCACCTTGTGCTCTCAAATAATTAGGACCGCCTGCTATCAATACACGTTATGCCCTTAAGTTTTAACTAAGTTAGTTTCTTCATCAGTATGTAATTTTTTATTATTAATTTTTTTAAAATATTAAAAATATGTTTAAAAATTAGAAATAAAAGAAATAAAATTAAAATTTAATAAATAAAAGAAAAAAACTACCATAAATCCTTCAGTAATAACGTCGATTTTCTACTTTTTCTAACCTCTTGCATGCTTAGTTGTCTTTCTGGCATTTAGAAATGGCAACAAGCAGTGCGTGTGCTCATTGTCAACACAAGAATCTGAACTATTACCTTTCAAAAAAAAAGAATCTGAACTAAACATATATATCTCCAATAATTTAACTTCACCTTCCGAGTTTTGTGAGCAACTGTGTTACGTACCGTGTCATAAACTCCAAGGACAATTCCCTTGCATATATTTATATAATAAAATATGTCGATTTTTTAAAATATCTTTCTCATGAATTAAAATTTAAAGGTTAAAAAGTATTTTTTCTTTCATTCAACAAATGAGATCATTTTTATATTTTTAACTTTTCACTCAATTCTTATTTTAATGGACCTATTACTATTTATCTCACAAAATAGTTTGAACATTTTAAATTTTATAATTTTTCAAGAGTAGAGATTATATGTAAATCAAATGTCAACTTAAATTTCGTCCAATTATGATTTCTAGGAAATTGAACATTTCAAATTAAAATATCATGACTTGTATTTTTTTATAGTACTTTTAAAAAATTAATTACAGAGAGAGATCAAAACACATGTATTACTTACTATGACCTAAAGTTTTGGAAAAAAATTAAAACTTATAAATTATCGTAGTTTTTTTAATTTGAACTTTTTGTTCAAAGTTTCAACTATATAAGAAACTTAATACTAATTTTGTTCAGATTGTCATATGCACGGATTATTATTAGTCTATATAATAAAATAAAACAATTTTTGAAAATATCTTTTTCACAAATTAAGATTCAACGGTTAAGAGTTATTTTTTCATTCAACAATTGAAATCATTTTATATTTTTAACTTCCTACTCAATTCTTATTTTAGTAGATTGTACTACCTTTTATCTCAAAAAATGACTTAGACATTTTAAATTTCACAATATTTTAAGAGAAAAGATCAAATATATATCAAAACTGCTAACTTAAATTTTGCCCAATTATGATTTCTAAGAAGTTGAAATTTTCAAATTAAAACACTATAATTTGTGTTTTCTTTTATGGTGTTTATAAAAAAATTAATTGGAAAACACATACTAAAGTTTTGAGAGAAAAAAATTAAAACCCATGAATTATCATAATTTTTTTGATTTGAACATTCTGTCTAAAACTTTAACTATATAAAATATTTAATATTAATTTTACTAGTGCTGTAGACATGGGTTATTGATAGGATATATACACATGCATATATGCCTAGAGAAGATGAGCAAGACAAGAAGCCTCTTTCTATTAAGGGCCTATTTGGTGTACCAAATTTTAGTGAAAATCTCAAAAAATCTCTAAAAATCTATATTATATTTTTATACATTCTTATCTTATCGAAATTTGAATAAAGTTTAATACCTTTTAAAAATAGTCAAAATCTGGAATTTAGTTAATTGAATAGCAAAAATTTTTTTACCATTCTCACTGTGAACTCCTAAACTACTGAATGACATTCACTGTGACTAATTTTTCTGGGTTTGTAAAAACAAACTTCCAAACTACCGAATGACATATATGCCTAGAGAATATGAGTAAGACAAGAAGGCTCTTTCGATTAAGGGCCTATTTGGTGCACCAAACTTTGGTAAAAATATCTAAAAATCTGTATTATATTTTTATACATTCTTATTTTCTCGAAATTTGAATAAAGTTCAATACCTTTTAAAAATAGTCGATATCTGAAATTTAGTTAATTGAATAGCAAACATTTTTTTGTCATTCTCACCGTGAACTCTTAAACTACCGAATGACACTCACTGTGACTAATTTTTTTAGGATTTGTAGAAACAAACTCCCAAATTACCGAATGACACTCACTGTGACTAATTTTTCTGGGTTTATAGAAACCGTTCCGATGGATTTGTACAGTTAATTTCGTCCAAACGGATTGTAGAAACTATTTCGAGTCCGGTTTGGTCTGTAAAAAAATCATGACCGATACAAAATTTTGAATCCGTCCAGACGAAAATCTAATCCGTCGAAACTGGAATCCTACTATTCATCTCCAAAAAATACGGTTTGAGATGTGTCATCAAATGTAAAAAATTTTTTCAAACTATATTTTATCGCATTTAATCTCACTTTTTATTACTCGAAACACACTCTAAGGATAATAGGTACGGATTATAACTTTTCAAAATTAACAAGTCAATATTTAATGTACGCTTATTCATCCTAGATAAAGACTATAAATTTTTAGATTAAAAGTCAATGCACGCCTATGCGTTCTAGATATTAAGACTATAGCGTTCTAGATATAAAGACTATAAATTTTCAATATTACCAAGTTAATGCACGTTTATGCATTCTAGATATAATAAAGACTACAAATTTTCAAGATTAGCAAGTCAATGTTTGTTGATGAATTGGTTCTAGTATATATATAGGGTATATTTGAAATGATAAAAAGTGAGATAAAATAAGATAAATTGTAAATTTGTAATTTGTGTAGTTAGATAAGAAATAAATAACTTCTAGAGATTTTTAAAAATTTAGAGCAAATCACATACAGCCATAATACTCAATCCTCCTTTAATGTTTTTGATACAAGTCGAAGTCAAACAAATGATAACGTTGTTTATTATCATTAAATCTTCAATTATATGTCTACTTTTTCACTAAAATACGACAAGTTTAGTTCTTCAATTATATGTCCACTTTTTATACGACAAGTTTAGTTCTTCAATTATATGTCCACTTTTTCACTAAAATACGACAAGTTTAGTTCGACGCAATCTTTTCAACCTAGGCAGCTTCCCAGTACGTTCCTAAGGTTGAGCTAGCCTCCAAGAATATTAATATTTAATCTTATGAAAATTTGTTCTTATCATTAATATCTTCTTTTATCTAACTAATTCAATGTGCTTTCGTGTATTATTTTTAATTAATTAACTCAAATGCTGCACTTATATATATATATATATATATATTACCAAATTTAAAATTCTAGCAAAAAATGATAAAAAGAGACATTAATTTTAATGTTAATTTGGTGTCATTGAAATGAGGAGTTATTGGATTAAAATTTAATAGTTTAGATATATTCACTTATTTTTTATTAAAAAAAAGTATGAATGTCTTGGGTATCATTAGATTTTAATTCAACAGCTTAAGCAAGCTATTGAAGAGCTAACACTGAAAACGATATAACAACCCAATTCCATTAATGATTACGCAAAATTAGATTTGATTGTTATTATTATTATTACTTATTTTTTTTTCCATTCCAATCCGAAAGTACTTTACTGGAGTGGATGATTTGGGAACGACTTCTGTTAATGGGATTATTGTGCATTCTGTCATAAGAATTTATCAAGAATCATATTAAAATTTTAATGACAGTTTTAATTGTTATTAAAGTGCATCTAATTAGTGAATATTTTTATTAAAAATAATAAGTATATAAGTCTTTTCATTTCATTTTAATAACTAATTTTGATATAATAATTTTAACTAATTAACATTACGCTAACACACTAACAACGTTGCTCAATGTTAATTCGTAGAGTAGCATAGATACGTTAACTAATCTTAAATTTGTTCTTGTGAGGAAAACTACAGAAATGTCAAGAAATTTGCATTAATTCATACAAATATGAATTATTGAAACCCTTCTTTTTTTTTTTTTTTTTTGGTAATTCAAGGTGTCTGGTCAGTTTATGCGCATATCGATTAATCTTGAGATTGAATTAGTAACTGATGGGGAATAAATTTAAGATCTTACCAATTACATTAACTCTTGAGATAAGTATTGAAAACCCTCACTTAATTTACCTTGGAGCATCGAAAGTTAAAATTAACGTGACTAAATAAAAGATATTACGAGGGAAGTGTTTGTAGTGAAATAAAGAGTAATAATATTTATCAAAAAAATAAAAAACAAAAAAAAATTTACCAGAGTATATTTGTAAATAAATTATATTTTTATAACTTTTTTATTTAAAATAATAAACACATACTCATTCACATATTTTAATTAAATTTTTTAATCATATATTCTAGTTGTATACTTGTATAACATACACGAGTGGGAAAACCGATTTAATGTCAGCATCAAAGCTATTGATTAAATTCTCTGCTCACATACTTTAAAATAGAATTTCAATATTTCTAGAACTCTAGACTTTTCTGCTTTCCACAAGGCCCTGATCTCTTCTAGATTGTACTCCAAAGGCAGATAAGTTGTTCACACATGAATTAGTATCCTTAATTATATATGCTGTTATATATTAATATAATTCTTTGAATACTAATAACTAAATAATCTTAGTTTGTCTAAATTTGTGTAAAGGGCAGCCTCTGCAAATATATTTAGGTAGCATTTATAATTTTAAAAAAGTTAAAAATAATAAAAGTTAACGTAAAAGTGACGTATATTAAAATTTAATTGAAGAGAATTAAAAATTTATAAAAATTTTTAGATTTTTTAAAAAATGTTTTGGACTTTCAAACATGAATCTCAAACACAGTGGCCCAAGTTCATTGAGTTGATCTTTGGGCAGAAAGGGAGAGCCCCCAATCTCCCTAAGGTCCAATTTGATCCACTTTGGCTATTTGGACCCAGGGTGTAAGGCCAGCATAATTGGCCCAATTGAATGCCCATTTTTATCACTGACGCTTTGTCATGCCTCTGTTAATTGAAGATAGGAATTTCGATTCCCACACCTTTTTTGGGAATATCATGTAATTAATTGTGAAAATTATTTATTATTGTTACAGTACATAAAAATCTTAATCGTCATTTGCTTTTTTTTGGGAGGGGGGAATTTGGGATTAGGTAATTTACTCTTTTTGGTTTTAGCCATCAAACTACATTTTTCAGCTATGAACTCTACGTTTTTTAGAGATGAATAGTTTCATTAGAATGAATTTTCGTTTGCTCGAACAAATTTAGGTAGAAATTTTTTAACTTTTTTATAAGAAGTTTTTTAATATTATAGAAACTTTATTGAGATTTGTAGAAATATTATTACAATTTGTAAAAACTTTATAGTAATTTGAAAAAATTTATTAATATTTGTAAATATATACAAATTTATATAAATTTATATAAACTTATGTAGTTTAAGGTGAAAAAAAATTTGTTTTAAAATTATAAAATTTTTCAGAGTTTTTTTGGTCCTTTTTAATGCTCCAACAGACACTTAAGTTAGTCTTTTTAGTTTCGGATTATTTCCTTACAGGTGTGTGTAATTATTTTGTTATTTTGTACGTTTAAAATTTCTCTCTATATATATGTTTAAAATTTCTCGAAAGATTAACTTCAATATTCAAAATTTCTTATTATTCACATCCATTAAAAAAAATTCTAAATAACAAAATTTATGTAATTATTAAAAAAAAACTATTTGTTTCAAAAATTTATTGTGTCATTTGATATATTCGTTTAATATATATATTTTGAGCTCGTTTTTCATTTTTGATTTTTGAAAATAAAAAAAATAAGTCAAAACATATTTGGTTACTTATGCTTCAAAATTTATCTTCAAAATGACAAAAAGTCGTTTTGAGTATTTTTAATTCAAAATACGGAAAATAAAAAAATCAAACTAAATGTATTTTTTTATTTTTTTATGTCTTAAAATTTTTAAAACATAAACCATATAAAAGAAAAACTAAAAAATAAAAACAGAAAACAAAAAAATAAAAATGCAATCAAATGCCACCTGAATTTTTTTCTTGAACCCGGCTGAAATAGACGTTGTATCTCAACCACTCGAGAGGAATCAACTTTTTGCTATCTTGCTAGTGGACCAGTCATGGAATCAACATCTCCAGAAAATCCTTCGGTTGAATTAATTGAATGTTGTATAGACATCACCTCCTTCTTCGCCTTTGCTTCTCTTTTGTTTGCCAGCTCCATTGCCAAACTCTCCTTTAGCTCTGCCAACACAAAACTCATTGTTGCCCTCCCAAGGGAAGTGGGAGCTGTACATGCCATTGCTACTTCTAAAGCTTTCCAGACCGAGTTTACCTCATAATCACCTTGTAACCTCGCATCAACAATGCTTCTTATTTCCCCTCTTTGGATCATCGGAATTACCCATTGCACTATGTGGATAGGGTCGCCGGTTTTTATGATTGCAGGTTGGCCTGTGATTAGCTCTAACATGACGATCCCAAAACTATATACATCGCTTTTCTCAGTTAACTTCTGAAATATGTAGTACCTGCACAAATAAATATTATAAACAATGATAATTCAGAACACAAAACTCTCGTGTTACATAATCTTAAGAGGTCAGACGTAGGCAGTTTTTCTTCTGTAAGGAAAGAGGTTAATTCTAAAATTTAAACTCTTAACCCAAGTCATAATAGGATATATGTAGTTATTTAAACATATATTCAAACATTTAAACATATATTCGAACACTAGTTGATGATATGTAATATCTTTGCATCTCTCATTTAAAACTTCATTTGATTCTTTCCTATTCTCAGATTTACTCTTTTTTCTTAATGTTATTTTTTACTTCTACTTTTTTGATTGCGTGTTCTAAGCTGTCTAATTATGAGAATGGTTGAATTGTTTTTGAAGTTCAACTAGTGCAGCATCAAATTATTGACGAAAAATTCTAATGTTTATGGCTTGAATTACCGTCTTTAGAATTACATTTCCTTTTTATGTTCTTTGAAGTAGTATAAATGAGAATCATTAGAAATTTTCATGAACTTTATTCGGTTATATTTCGTTAGATTGGCAATCTATGATCAAAATAAAATTCTAATCTACGTAGACTTTGATGTAGGCTAAAGCATCAAAATTTATTATTAGAATGGTTGGAGTCTCAGAAAAGTCAGAAAATCATGCATTTGCGAAATATTCACAAGAAGTCTGTTGAAAATTGCTACTGAATACGAGCAAAAACTCTCAAGAAAAAACTGAAAAATCCATGGAAAGCTCATGAGATCCCACTGGATCATCTTTGGATGATCGCTCTCGCAAACAGCGATTTTACAATTTTTAATATGTTTTTGAAAATCCTACTTGCTTGGGATTTCGTATTATAAACATATATTTTAGGGTGTCTTTAGGGTTTCAAGAAGTAAGAAACATATTCAAAAAGAGCGATTAAAATTAAGAGATTCAGGTTTTCTCTTATGCTTAGGCAACAACATTTTATATTCTTCATGGATTGGTGATTAAAAAAGTTTCAGATCTTGTATGCTGTGGATTTTTTCCCGTTAAAAATCTTGTGCCTCTTTACTATTGATTTGATATTGTTTATTTTCGTTCGATTGCGTGGTTATTTGAGATATCTAGTATACAGTACTATTTTCAAACTTCACTACTTGTGACCCTAAATTCTGGGCAAATTGAAGGTAATATTTGAGGAATGAAAATGTGGGAGCATACTCTGGATCGAGATACCCTGTTGTGCCCATGACTGTAGTTGATACATGACTTTGACCGTCACCTGGGATAACTTTGGAGAGACCGAAATCCGCTATTTTAGCATCTAAACTTTCACTTAGGAGGATGTTTGCAGACTTCACATCTCTGTGAATTATTGGTGGCTTGCAACCATGATGTAAGTACTCTAGTCCTGTGATATACACAAAAAAAAAAAAAAAAAAAAAAAAAGAATCTAATATCAGGAAAGAAAGTTAGAAATGAATGAAAATCAGATTGCCTGAGGTTAACGCAGATAGCATACACTCATTCTGTGATAATTTGGGTGTTCTGAAATAAAACAGAAAATCAGTATCTGAATATTGGTTTGCGCCAGATCGAGTGGTTTAAATATGAAAACAAAATAGAGAAAACCAAATTCTTCTGTTCTCCCCAAAAATATGATGATTCTGTTGCAGCAATACAAGGGGCCTTAATGATGAGAACATGATATTGAGCTCACCTTGTGCAGTATCAATGGCAATGCGAAGTCTCACTTCCCAACTTAAGGTATGCGTGTTATCTGCAAAAATACTTTTCAAGGATGATCTTTGTTTCTTCCAAGGATGAGAAAATGAAGCAATACAATACAGCAAAGATCCTCATCAAAAGTTAATCTACCTCCGATAAATACAAAATGAATGTTATTAGGATACCTGATAGATAATCCTTGAGGTTTCCATTAGCCATATAATCATAGACAAGAGCCAAATTGTTATTATTGTCATCACAATACCCAACAAAGGAGGCCAAATTCCTATGATGGACTCGCATCAAGAGCTCAGCCTGCACAGACACCAAAAAAATATTGATCCTTCAGGTGCACTTCTATATGTCTTTATGATTTCTCCAAAAGGAAAATAATGGATGATTTTTTATTAAATTTGAAATAGTGCAAAGTGGTTTGTTTTGCATAGAAATCACTGACCTCGGTTCGGAATTCTTTAGAACCTTGAGATGATGTCGAAGATAGAAGCTTAACAGCAACTTGGGTGCCATCTTTCAAGAATCCAAGGTAAACGGTCCCAAATCCTCCTTTTCCTAAAGCTCTTTCAAAGTTGTTTGTCATGTTTGTTACCTCAGAAAATGTAAACTTCTTTTTCTTTGATTCTAGTGACTTCCCTTCTTCATTTGACCCTGTTGTCCAAAATTTCATGGAAATACCTAGTTAAAAGACTACGCTAAACTTTATACAAAAGAATAGAAGGGGACACACTATTTCGCATTATTTACTAATGTTTTCTTTGCACTCTGGTTTAGCTATCCTTCAGGATAATTACCCCGGCATCACAAAGAAAAGTTACCATAATTTCAACTTGTCTATGAAGAGGTTATTAAGGTATTCCTGTATATTATAAGAAGCTTGGTGACATTATTCAAGGGAATGCTAGCTGTGAAAAAAAAAAAAAAAAAAAATTACCTGGTTTTGCTTTTCTTCTAATTCTCCATGTGATCATCAGTATCATAAACAGGACCAATGTTGATGATATTGATGCCACTATCGGAACTATAATATTCTTCTTCTTCTCGCATGAGTCTGAAATACAGAGATTTCGGCTGTCCACACTAATAAAAAGAAGAGGGGGGGGGGGGGAATTAAAGTTCAGAAGGCCAATAATCATATATCTTCCCAACCCACAGACAAATATCCAGATGGTCAATTATATTTGCATTCTTCAAGGTTTGAAGTGAAGGGGGAAAAAACATACAGAAGTGTGAGTAGTCCAGCCTTCGATTTTTCTAGGAGAGTGGCTGGAACAGACCCGGACAAATTATTGTTCTCCAAGTTCCTGAGATAAAGAAATAATCTTGTTACAGTTTTATGTCATTTATGGTTTCAAAACGACTACAAGATCTGCATTGTCTTACAATAACCAAGCATTAAACAAAAAAAAATAAATAAATCCTTACAGAAACTTGAGATATGACAGCTCTCCCAGAAACCTAGGCACCGGACCTGACAGACCATTATGTGACAAATCCCTGACAGTGAATGAACATAATTTTGAGACACTACTGACAACATGAGACTATATACTAGCCAGAATAATTATGCAATCAAACTACAAAATATGACGTGCACTTACAAGGTCTCCAGTGATGAGAGATTTGCTATAGAAACATCTATTCCTCCACTCAATCTGCTTGATGTTAGGTTCCTAGTTCCAACAGAGGGAGGAAAAAAAGGGCAACAAAGAAAGGTAAAGTAAAATAAAAACAGCTATAGTAAGAGAGGGATTAATTGCACAGCAAGGACAGGAATTACCGAAGTTCACAAGGAAAGGACTTACAAAGAAATGATTCGAGGAGGATTTGAATCACTGTAGTTGCACTTGAGTCCTTCCCAAGAGTAATTCCTTGGCCCACATGGGTCACCCACCCAGTTTTTGTTTACTTCATAAGTTGATTTGACATTGTTGATGGCATCAACTATTTAGGAGAAAAAAAAATGATATGAAATAATATGGATATGTAGCTTAGCAAATAAATAGAAGGGGGGGAAAAAGGAATGATAACTTCTAATTGCTGCTAACAAAGCATTAATTTGATTTGCTATTTTTAGTAATTTTTCAGGGAACTAAATTAAGAAAGTATACCATCCTCGTCATATGTTGGCAATTCAATTGATTGTTTGAACATAAAAATTTCAACAGCATTGAGTAGGGGCGGAAGGGTTGAATTAGCTGTTCTATTAATGGATATGCGATGTTCCTGTCCCACCAAAGCTTTTGAATTGGACGTGGTAGCTGCATACAGGTAACGAGGAGCAAATGGTCCAAAAAGAGGAGTCCCATTCCAGAATACGTTGAATTCTCTTGATTGGTTTCTCGTGAGAATCTCAACTTCAGCAAAGTGCATATAAAAATAGAACTGAGAATTCACATCAGGTGTGGTCCAGTACAATTCTAGAGATTGACTACCATTCACTGGCCTTCCAGCAGTTCTCATGACTTCCAGTGGAACTTTGTAGCCATTTCCATTTACATCAATTGCTGAAGAAGTAGTGATTGACTCCCAAGAGGAGGAGCTATAGGGGGACCAGATACGATCATATATATCATTATATCTTCCACTTCCATTTCTGTAACCAATGTCCCATCTGTCAAAGAGTACTAATGATCCTGAAGCACCAGACTCAATATTATAGATTGAACCATTCAGTGGTCTAAGTTCCAATCCTGATATAAATGGGGTGCCCAATCCTACATTTACAAGACAAATGTGTATGGTATCTGAGGCAGCAACACCGATAATCTCTGTTGTAACCATATCAGAAGCATTTTTTAATTTCACTGAGAACCAGAGGTTGACGTCGAGATAGAGATCAAATTCGGGTAATTTGTTTTCTCCGTCATAGTTACCATACAAGAAATAAGCTCGGATCAGATATAGATTGCCTTTTCCAGCCACTGGTCTTAACGTGTAACAATTCTTCTTTCCCTCAGGAAAAGCTCTGAGATCCGAAAGAGGTTGTGGCAATGTAGGATTGTTTGGATATGCATATTCAGAAGAGATGTTCTTGTTTATACCAGTGTTGATGAAAGATCCATCTGAAGTGTAACTTATGCCCGTGTCAATGTCCACGTAGTTGAAATTTTCAGGTGCACCACAATCAATGCTTATGAAGCCTAAATAGGAAAACAAATAAATAAATTAGAATGTGTTAATATTAAGAATAGTTTATTGATTTTTACCATTTAACACATCAAGGGAATCTAACTGTTGAAAATGAAAATTGTCATGGACATTAAGTTAATCTATCAGAAATAGGATTGTCTTCTGTAAGTTTCAGACACTAATATTGAAGAAATAAAAAAGAAAAATTATAGAGTTGAGAAGAATTGTATTGATGTATTGTATGTACAAGAATACAAAGAAGCCTTTATATAGGCAAGCCTAAAAAATAGAATTGGAAACTAAAATAAAGACCTATAATGAAAATGATTTCCTAATTTCTATATATACAAGATTATAATTTCCAAATTTCTATATCCTATATACGCCAACACCCTCCCTCAAACTCAAGATAGTAATGAAGAGGCCAACTTGAGTTTGGATACAAGCTCATGATGACGACCAGGAGGATGAGCTTTAATGAAGATATCTGCAAGCTGGTCGGTAGAAGAAATATGGGACAACTGAAGAGTGCCTTGCTTGAGTTAGTGGCGAATGAAATGATAGTCAATCTCTATGTACTTCGTACACTCATTAAACATTATGGGCAATCTGATTAGTAGTAGTATTATCATAATAAAAAGGAGTACTACTGGTGAAAGAGAGACCATATCTGCAAGAAGCCAATGAAGCCAAAGGAGCTCAAAAGTTGGGTCAGAAAGCGCACGATATTCAGTCTCGGTACTGGAGCGAGTAATGACAAACTACTTCTTATTTCGCCAAGAGATGAGTGAAGTGCCAAGAAAGAAGCAATACCCAATAGTAGAGTGACGATCAGTAGGGTCACAAGCCTAATTAGCATTCGAAAAAACATGCAAATGTAATGGAAAGGACAAGGAAACGAGAAACCCATGAAATAAAGTACTCTTGATATACCTTGGAATCTGAAGAACAGCTGTATAATGAGTAGATCGGGGTGCATGCATAAACTGGCTAACCAAAGTAACAGCATAAGAGATGTCCAAGCAAGTCAAAGTAAGATAAATGAAACTCCCAACAAGCCGTCGATAAAGAGTAGAATCAGACAAGAGTCTACCCTCAATTGTAAGTAACTTCACATTAGTCTCCAAAGGACTATCAACAATTTTATTATCAGTGCGACCAGCTTGGGATAGAAGGTCAAAAAAATATTTAACTTGGGAGAGATAATATCCCTGAGAACTGGAAGTGACCTTAAGACCCAAGAAATAGCTAAGTTTGTCCAAATCCTCTATTTCAAAGTGTTGACTAAGAAACTGTTGAAATGCATTAATCCCCAATAAATCATCGTTAGTTATAACCACATCATCAACATAAAGCAGTAGAAGAATGATACCAATAGAAGAGGGACAAATAAACAACGCAGAGTCATAGGCACTAGGTGCAAAACCTTACTAGGCTAAAACAGAGCTAAACTTAGAAAACCAAGCCCGATGAGACTATTTAAGCCCATAGAGTGCCTTACGAAATCTATGAACTTTCTGAGGAGGATGAGAATATTCAGGAGGATGTGTCATGTAGACTTCATCAGTAAGATTACCATCAAGAAAGGCATTTTTGACATCTATCTGGAATAATGTCCATCGTTGAATAGCTGCAACGGCAAGAAAAGATTGAAAAGAAGTCAAGTGAGCCACGAGAGCAAAAGTCTCCTCATAATGAATGCCATACTCCTAAGTAAATCCTTTCGCAACAAGACGGGCTTCATAACGCTCCATTGATCCATCTGTTTGAGTCTTTATTTTATAAACCCATTTACACCCTACTGCAGTTTTGTGAGGTGGCAAGTCAACTAGGTTCCAAGTATGAGTAGAAATAAGAGCATTGAGTTCATCATGCATTGTTTGCTGCCAGAGTGGGTTAGCTTATCGCGAGGCTCATAAAGAGAAGCAATAGCGGAATAGCAATGGTAATCTTTAATATAAGGAAAATGAGCTCTTATCCGGGCGGGATGATGAAACTCAGGTGATGATGGAGTAGAAACAGCAGGAGAAGGCTCAAGAGCAGAGAGTGGAGGCAAGGAGCCCACAGGCGTGTCAAATGAGCCAAGTGAGGACATTGAGTGATCATCTTGAGAGTTTGAAAAACCTGTATCACATGAATTAGTATCTGGAAATAGGATAATAGAAGAATCAATAAAAATAATTGAATGATAAGAAAGGCTAGAGGGAAGAGGGAAGTGTAAATAAATAATGTTCCCAGAACTGAACATCGGGGGAAAGACGGAGGCATTTGGAAGTAGGATCATAACGCTGATAGCCCTTTTGTTCAATACCATAACCAAGAAAACAACACAAGCGAGAGCGAGGCTCTAATTTGGTACGTTTATGTTGGGAAGAAGGACAAAACAAGCACAGCCAAAAATTTTGAGACACGAATAGTCTGGTACTTTCCCATACAAAAGCTCATAAGGAGAGCAATTAAAAATTGTAGAAGAACCCTATTAATTGTGTAAACAGCCGTGAGAGTGGCTTCTCCCCGAAAATTTTGAGGTAGAGAAGCAAAAATGAGAAGTGATCGAATGGTATTTAAAACATAACAATGTTTCCGTTCAGCATGACCATTTTGCTAGGATGTATAAGGACAGGATAAGTGAGGAAGAGACCCATTATGTTCAAGATTTGCAAGAATAGAATTATCTTTATATTCCATAGTATTATTAGAATGAAAAATTTTAATCTTGCGAGAAAATTGAGTTTGGATCATTTTGTGAAATTATTAAAAAATTTTAGGTAACTCGGATCGATTATGAAGTAAATAAATTCAAGTATATTGTGAAAAATCATTAACAAAAATCACAAAATAACGACTCCCCCTAGTGGCAATAGGTGTAGGTCCCCAAATATCAGAATGAACAAGATCAAAAGGTACGGCAAAAATAGAATCACTTTTATTAAATGGTAAAACAATTTGTTTTCCTAATTGACATAGTAAACAATCAAAAGAAAAAACAAATCAATAGAACCTAAATGCCCTTTTGACGCTAACAAATGAACATGAGACACTAAAGCATGACCAAGACGAGAATGCCACAATCTAGAAGTGGAGGTAATAGCCGCAACTGGTTGAGAAACTGATGAAAAATGGCTTGAAAGATGCAAGGAAGTAAGCTCAAAGAGGCGACCAACTTCATGCCTTGTCCCAATCAATTGGTTCGTCCAAGGATCCCGCACAACACACCCATCATTAGAAAATTTTACAATGTAACCAAGTTCAACAAGTTAACCCACAGAAAAAAGATTTAAGGATAACTTGGGAGCAAGATAAGTATTAGATATGCAAAAATTATGATTAGTGATGGAGCCAACACGACTAACTGACATATGAGAACCATTAGCAGTATAGATTAATGGGGCTCATGAAAAAGGCTGCTTGTGAGAAAGTCACAAAGAGTTAGAAGTCACGTGGTTACAGCAAGCAAAATCAATATACTAGAGAGACATAGACATACTTGTGGTAGCAGACAAAGCAAGAGAAGAACGAGTGATAACTTGGCAAACTATAGCCTCAACATCAACAGCAGTAAGGGGTGAAGAGGTGGTAGAACTTGGATGTCCAGAAGGGGATGCAGCAGTAGTTTGATGGCAGGGTTGAGATTTGGAGCACTTAGCCTTGAGTTTAGGGCAGTTACTGATAAGATAACCTTCCTTCTTACAATAATTGCACTAGAATTGGTTGCGTTTTATAGATGTGGCAGGAGCGGAAAACACAACAGAGACGACCTGAGTAGGAGTGCTAGCCATGACTAAGTCTGAGTCCGTAGTTGATGAGTCTTCTAGCGGGTCTCCTCAAATAGAAACTTGGTGAAAGCAGCTTCAAGGGATGGTAAAGGAGAACGATGCAAAAGAGAAGTTCGAGTATTCTCAAAATCATCTCAAATCCCCATCGTAAAGTGAATAAACTGGCATCAATCGTTATATGCTGCAAATAATCTAATAGACTCAGCATCTTTAAAGGAATGATCAGCTTGAGAGAGTTGATCCCAGAGGCTTTGCACTTGGGCCTGATAATCGGCTATGGACTGACTAGGCTCTTGTCACATTTGATAGAGCTTAGATTCCAATTGGAATTATAGAGCAGCATCACCAGTGCAATTATACCGATTGGTTAGAAACTCCCAGGCAGCGTGAGCATTCCAAAACTTAGGTGGAAGACTTTGAATAGCAGGACTGGAAGTATTAATAAACCAAAAAATAATCTTACAATGACCGCTGTCCCAATCCTCAATGCGGTTGTCAAACTCTTCTTGTGTCTCTTTTTCTAATTTCTGTGGCTTGAGACGTTGACTGATAACATACTGCTAAAACTTATATCCAATCAAAAATACAGACATCTGCTAAGCCCAAATATTATAGTTGAAACCGTCAAGAATGATATCGATTGGGCGTACAATATCATTTTGAGAAGTCATAATGAAAATGAAAGTATTTTTCATTCTTAATTATTTATAGAAGAGATCGCATCTCTATATATACACATGGAATTGATAACCTTTCTAAATCAGTACCTATCAGTAGCCTAGAATTGAGGAAACAAACTCCTAAAAATCAGGGATCAAATTTCTATAAATCAGGAGTTAAAAGCTGCAACTCCTAATCTACACAAATCTGATTCAATCACATCCTAATCTATACAAATCTTGATTCAATCATACCAAACTTATCTGATCTAATCCAGTCCAATCATACCAACAAATATATGATTTATCTTCACTCCCCCTCAAGCTGGGAGTATATATTAATCATTCCCAATTTGTTTACCAAATTTTCAAAACTTGGTTTATGTAAACTTTTTGTCAAGACATCGGCTGTTTGCTCTTTAGTTGTGATGTAGTTCGAACACACACTTCCATTGTCTATCTTCTCTTTGATGAAGTGTCGATCAACCTCAACATGTTTAGTACGATCATGATGAACTGGATTTTGTGTTATGCTCACTACTGCCTTGTTATCATAGTATATCCTCATAGGAGTATAATTAGGCATTCTTAGTTCCTTCAGTAGTCTCTTTAGCCAAATTCCTTCACAAATTCCATGGGCTAAGGCTCGAAATTCAGCTTCTGCACTACTTCTTGCAACAACAGGTTGTTTTTTACTCGTCCAGGTTACTAGATTGCCTCAAAAATAAGTACAATAGCCTGAAGTAAATCTTCTATCAATTGAAGAACCTGCCCAATCTGCATCAGTGTAGATTTCGACCATTCTGTGATTTCTTTTCTTGAAAAACAATCCCTTTCCAGGTGTATTCTTCAAGTACTTTAATTTATACAGCTTCAAGATGCTACTTCTTTGGTGAGTGCATGAACTGACTTACCACGCTCACAGCAAAGGCAATATCAGGTCGAGTATGAGACAAATAAATCAGCTTTCCCACCAATTTCTGATACCTTTCTTTGTTGACTTATTCTCCTCCTTCAAGATCTAACTTACTATTAGGATACATTGGAGTATCGGCTGGTTTGCAGCCTAACATGCCTACTTCTTGAAGTAGATCAAGCACATATTTTCTTTGATTACTTGTAATTCCTGTGCTGCTGCGGGCCACTTCCATACCAAGAAAATATCTTAAGGTTCCCAGGTCCTTTAATTCAAACTCCCCTGCTAAATACTCCTTCAAGGACTTTAATTCCACAAAATCATCTCTTGTGACAATGATATCATCTACATATACAATGAGAATAGCTACCTTACCTTCCTGAGAGTGTTTATAGAACAATGTGTGATCAGTTTGGGCTTGAATAAACCTTTTCTTCTTAGCAGCTCGAGTGAATTTTTCAAACCATTTCCTTGGTGATTATTTCAATCCATAGAGAGACTTGTTCAACCTGCAGACCATGTTGTTTTATCCCTTAAATCCTGGAGGTGCCTCCATATAAACTTCTTCATGTAGATCACCATTTAGGAAAGCATTATTCACATCTAGCTGCTGTAAAGGCCATCCCAGATTAGTTGCCAAAGGGAGTAAGACTCTTATAGTATTTAGCTTGGCTACAGGTACAAAAGTCTCTTCATAGTCTATCCCATATGTTTGAGTAAATCCTTTAGCAACCAGTCTACTTTTATATCTACTAATACTCCCATCAACATTGTGTTTTATAGTGAAGACCCATTTACAGCCAACTGTTCTCTTTCCAACAGGTAGTTTCACCATTTCCCAAGTATTATTTCTCCTAAGTACATCCATTTCTTCCTGCACTGCTGCTTTCCAATTGGGATCAGCTAGAGCTTCTTCTATATTTTTTGGAATTATAGTTGCAGATAGAGCAGTGGTAAAGGCATGAAAATTAGGAGACAACCTCGCATAAGATACAAACTTGGATATTGGATACTGGGCGCAGGATCTTGTTCCTTTCCTGACAGCAATGGGTAGATCTAGATCCTAGTCTTGGGTCTCAATACTATTCTAATTTTGATCATTGCTAGCTTCACAGTCCTAGGAACTAAAATTCGAGTCAGCTTGGCCTTGCCTTTTTTGATTTCTCCTAGAATAAACAAGTAATTGACCCTTTGGTCGAGAGCCAATTCTGATATTCTCTCCCCTTGACTGAGAAGTATCTCCTCTTGTTTTCATATGTGGCTGAGTGACAATGTCACTAAGCTCAGATGAAATATTAGGCATTAAAGGCAAAGACAATGATGGAGATGAGGATAAAGGTTAGGTAGTGTTCTGAGGTAGGTTAGATTCCCCTTCAAGAATATCCCATGACTTATTTTCGCTTAAAGTCTCCCCCTGAAGATAAGTGTTGGTGAAAAAAGGTTAAGACTCAACAAATGAGACATCCATAGAAACAAAGATTCTGCGAAGAAAGGGAGAGTAACACTTGTACCCACGTTGATTAGAAGAGTATCCAATGAAAACACATTTAATGTTTTTTGGATCAAGTTTAGACTGACTCGGTGAGTGATTGTGAACAAAAATAGTACATTAAAAAATTTTTAGAGGTAGAGAGGACATAGAACTGAAGGTTGGGAATTGATGTAGGAGGATGGACAGAAGAGAAGAAAAATCAAGGATTCTTGAGGGCATTCTGTTAATTAAATATGAAGCTGTTAGGACAGCTTCACCCCATAAATATTTAAGTATATTCATAGTGAACATTAAAGCTCTAGCAACCTTAAGAAGATGTCAGTTTTTTCTTTCAGCTACACCATTTTGTTGGAGTGTATCTGGACATGAACTTTGATGAATGTGTAAGAATCTGAATAAGTTTTTATATGTCTTTCATATCTTTTGATCACAATAAAACCTTAGATTATATAGCCCTAACTTCTAAACCAAAAAGGAAATGACAATCACGCCTATAATATATGTACAGCTACAATCGTGCCTAATTTAGAATATACACCACAATCATGCCTAATTTAGAATATACACAATATATTCTCACATCCCCCCTCAAACTCAAGGTGTTTTAGCAGAAAACACTGAGAGTTTGCTAAGAAGAAACCGAAATCGAGGGATAGTGTGAGTCTTGGTGAAGAAGTCCGCAAGTTGCAAAGCCGAAGAGACGAAAGGAAGCGAGATAGAGCCAGATTGTAGATTCTGACGGACAAAGTGACAATCAATCTCAATGTGTTTCGTTCGTTCATGGTAGACAGTATTGTGGGCAATCTGAATAGCACTGCGGTTGTCACAATAGAGAGAGGTAGGAGAAGACTGAGGGACACCCAAATCAGACAGGAGAGAGCGAAGCCAAACAATCTCAGCAGTGGCATGAGCCATAGCACGATACTCAGCTTTGGCAGTAGAGCGTGCAACAACTGATTGTTTCTTGCTTTTCCAAGAAATCAAGGAATCACCAAAAAACATACAGAAACCAGACGTAGACTTGCGATCAGTAACATCACCAGCCCAATCAGAATCAGCATAAGCTACTAAGTCCAAAGAGGAAGTAGAGGACAACAGTAAGCCTTGAAAGATGGTATCCCTAAGATAGCGAATAATGCGAACCAATGCAGCCCAATGGGTAGAGCGAGGAGAAAAAACAAACTGACTAACCACATGAACAGCATAAGCAAGATCAGGACGAGTGACAGTCAGATAAACTAAACAACCCACAAGCTCGCGATATAAAGTGGGATCATCTAGTGGGACACCGTCAGTAGAGTTGAGCTTCACATTGAGCTCAATAGGTGTAGCAGAAATCTTCGTATCAGTAAGACCAGCACGGTGAATCACCTCATTAGCATACTTAGCCTGGGACAGAAAATAGCCCTTTGGAGAAGAAGCAACCTCAATACCAAGAAAATATCGCAATGGACCCAGATCCTTCATGTCAAAGGTACGGAAGAGATGTTGCTTGACCTCAGAGATAGCAGAAGAGTCAGAGCCAGTGATGATCATATCATCTACATATAGTAAAAGAGCAACAAAACCAATGGATGAATGTCTCAGAAACAAAGCAGAGTCACAAGCAGAAGGGTGAAACCCAAGCTCGGTAACAGCAGTCTGAAAGCGATCATACCAAGCACGAGGAGATTGTTTCAAACCATACAGAGCACATTGAAGACGGCAAACCTGCCCAGAGGAGTGGGGGAGGCCAGGAGGTGGACGCATATAGACCTCCTTAGTGAGATGACCATTAAGAAAAGCATTCTTAACGTCCATCTGAGAGAGAGGCCAATGGCGAATAGCAGCAACAGATATCAAGGTACGGACAGTAGTCATCTTGGCAACAGGGGCAAAGGTTTCCTCATAGTCAATACCAAACTCCTGTGAGAAACCCTTGGCAACTAGGCGAGCCTTGTATCGCTCGAGAGAACCATCAGAATGAGTCTTGACTTTATAGACCCATTTGCAACCAACCAGATTTTTTTCAGCAGGCAAAGGAACCAACACCCAAGTGTTAGTCTTCTGCAAGGCACATAACTCATCCTCCATAGCTCGAACCCAATTGGGATCCTGACAGGCTTCCTTGTAAGACTGGGGTTCTGAAAAGGAATGAATAGCAGACAAAAAAGTACGATATGAAGCAGAAAAACATGTATTAGACCAACCCAACCTGTTTGGAGGATGACGCTCTCGAGTAGGATATCGGTGTGCAGCAGGATCTGGGTCGTCAGAAGCAGAAGGAGCAGCAACAGGGGTAGAGACAACTGGTGGAAGGGGAGTGTTGCGACGAGAATAGACTAA
Source organism: Vitellaria paradoxa (assembly GCA_019916065.1). NCBI lineage: Eukaryota > Viridiplantae > Streptophyta > Magnoliopsida > Ericales > Sapotaceae > Vitellaria > Vitellaria paradoxa. Next base: position 51,306,738 of record CM034234.1, on the reverse strand, counting down.
CAACGGAGGTGGAGAAGAAGCCGAAGAAGAAGTAGGAATAGTTTTAGAGGTGTCAGAAGGGGTGGAAGGTGGAGAAGATGGAACAAGTTCATGAGGAACAGTGGAGATATACTCATCAGACGGGACCTCAGAAGGAAATGGGTCAATATGAACTAAATCCTCTTTTGAAACCGGAGCAGTAAGAGGTGGAAGCTGAAAGTAAGCCAGGCGTTCAAGAAAAGCAACATGGCGGGAGACATAAAGGCGACGAGAGACAGGGTCATAACAGCGGTAGCCTTTCTGAGTAAGGCTGTAACCTAAAAGACACACAGGATAGACCGGGCACTTAGTTTGGTCCTATCTTTACAGGGAAGAAGGACAAAACAAGCAGACCCAAAAACACGCAGGAGGGAATAATTAGGGGGATGTGAATACAAAGCCTCATAAGGAGATCGCCCAGAGAGGAGGGGAGTTGGTATGCGGTTGAGTAGAAAAGTAGCAGTAAGGACCGCCTCACCCCAAAATGGTGCCGGAACGGAGGCAGAAAGAAGGAGAGATCGAGCTGTTTCAAGAAGATGACGGTGTTTACGCTCAGCACGACCATTTTGAGCAGATGTATCAGTACAAGAAGTTTGATGAAGGGTACCCAAATTGGCCAAATACTCACAGAATTCGGTTTTAAAATATTCCCCACCCAAGTCTGACCGTAGTACTTTAATTGTAACTCCAAACTGTATAGTTATCATAGACTGGAAATTATGGTAGATTTGGTAAAAGTCAGATTTATGAGCCATAAGATAAACCCAGGTATAGCGAGTACAATCATCAACAAATGACACATAGTATGCAGAACCCCCTTTAGTGAGAACAGGAGAGGGCCCCCAAACATCAGTATGTACAAGAGAAAAAGGAGAAACAGAAATAGAAGAACTTTTATGAAAAGGTAAAGCTGTCATTTTAGCAAGTTTACATCCTCGACATTCATTAATTTGACTAGGCGAGACTTTACCTAACAATCCAGACTGAGCTAAAGACCGTAAGCAGTCAACAGACAAATGACCAAGGCGAGAATGCCATAAATAAAACTGACTCGACTGAGAATCTAACTGAAAAGATGAAAGTGCAACGGGAGAGGTAGATAGAGGAAGATGCAGGCTTTCCACCACATAGAGGTCTCCAATTTTACGGCCGGTCCCAATCTGCTTCTTGGACACCCGATCCTGCACACAACAGACAGAAGAAGAAAAGATAACATCAAATCCAGAAGCATCAAGTTGACTGATAGAGATCAGGCTAACAGATAATTGAGGAACATAAAGAACAGAGGAAATAGTAACAGCAGACATGGCAGATGGTGAAACAGATCCAATAGATATGACAGACATACTAGACCCATTAGCAGTATTAATAGTAATAGGAAATGGAGGGGGAATACAGTTTTGGAGTAAAGAAAGGTGAGAAGTCATATGATGAGAGGCACCAGAATAAAAAAGCCAGACAGAGGAAGAAATACCTGAAGAGGACCCAAGCAAACCTGAATGAAGAGAGGTGAGAGCAGAGGCCGATGAAGAGGACTGAGATGTAGACAAGATCTGCTGAAGTTGAGCAAGCTGAGTACGCAAGGAAGCCAAATCAGGACCTGGAGTCGGAGTAGATGCAGTATAGGCAATGGGAGGCCGGAAAGAACTCTGAGTGGAAGCTCGGGAATGAGACGGCTGAGAAGACGAACGTCCCTTCTTGGGACAGTTGTACTTCCAATGACCCTTCTGATGGCAGAAAGCACACTCATCGGATGCTAAAGGCCCCTTTTTGGGTTTGGCAGAAGACTGAAGCTGAGAAGTAGAAGGCGTCGTTAGTAGGGGTGGCTGTGCAGGTGCTAAGAAAACCGAAGGGGACATCGCCTGACTGGCTGTCTTAAGACGGGTTTCTTCTGAAAGAAGCTCACGAACAATGGCATCCACAGAAGGAAGAGGAGACCTATGAAGGATACCACCACGGACAGTCTCATACTGAGGGGAGAGAGCTGTTAGGAACTGTACTAAACGACCTTGCTCCCGAAACTTAACATAATCATCTAGACTCTTGAAGCTAGATGGTTCCATGAGAGCCAACTGATCCCAGAGACCTGTCATCTCAATATAGAAGTCCTGAATAGATTTATCCCGCTGGCGAGCACCCTGAATAGCTGTTTCCAATTCATACCGTTTGGCAAAATTGGACTGCTGGTAAACACCCTGTAAATACTCCCACACCTCTTTTGCAGTACTATGTTTGGACATAATCACACCAATGCGATCATCCACAGAGTTATGAAACTAGGTCAGAACTTGGGCATTGTCACAATCCCAAGTGTCACAGGAAGTCAGATAATCTTCTTTTTTCGGGTCCGATGGACGAGGAACAGAACCAGATACATAGCCCCATTTTTTTTGACCAAGAATAAAATTCTTCATAACACTGGCCCAATAGGCATAATTGTCACCAGTGAGTTTGCATTTAATGGCTTGAATTTTGGTGTCCATCATTGTAATGAAGCAAAGTTATACAATTGGTGGGGTTCAGTGTAATAGGTAAAATAGCAAACCAGAGATCCTGAGACACACAGAGAGATTTACACCAGATGTAGCAGACGAAGGAACACAGAGACCGTGATGATGTATCGACCAAGAGAGATCGAGACCAACGAACCAGAACCAGAGATCAAATCGTCGGTCGAACAAGCATGACGAACCACGATGTGTGTTTGAGTATCTGAACCAGAGAGAGAGAGAGACGAAAAAGCCCTGAATCGCGACTTCAGACCAGGCACCAAAGGACTGTCGCGACTTCGAAGGAGACCAGAGGAGGCTTCGAATGACAGCCGTGAACGCAGAGAAAGAACTTCGAAGAAGATCAGAGATCAAAGGCCAGACCTAGGGTTTCGGATGTGGCTCTGATACCATGTAAGAATCTGAATAAGTTTTTATATGTCTTTCATATCTTTTGATTACAATAAAACCTTAGATTATATAGCCCTAACTCCTAAACCAAAAAGGAAATGACAATCACGCCTATAATATATGTACAGCTACAATCGTGCCTAATTTAGAATATACACCACAATCATGCCTAATTTAGAATATACACAATATATTCTCACAGAATGATCCCATTAGTCGCAAGAGAATCACCGAGTGTTGAATTAAAGTATTCCCTTCCATTGTCAGTCTTTAAGGTTTGAATGGGAACATGAAACTGAGTCAATATCAATGAGTGAAAGTACTGAAATATTCGAGCAACTTCTAATTTTTCCTTAAGGAGATACACCCAACAGACTCGTGTGTAATCATCAATAAAAGTGACAAACCAACGAGTACCTAAGACATTTTTAACACAAGAAGGTCCCATGTATCACTGTGGATTAGAGAAAAAGGCTAAGATTTTTTGTATGGTTTCACAGGGAATTGGGCATGACAGGTAGCAAGTAAACAAAATTCACAACGGAAGGAATTGGGATTTTTGTTGATAAACAAGTCTGGAAACAATTTTTTGAGATAATGGAAATTGGGATGACCTAGCCTATAATGTCTTAACATAATTTCATCATTATTGGAACTAAAAGACGATACATTCTCTGCAATAACAGCAGTTTTCTCTAAGCTGTCTTCAATATCAAAATAGTAGAGTCCATATCTTACTCTAGCACTGCTAATCGTCACTCTCAAATCTAGTTCTTGAAGTTCACAAGCATTAGCAAAGAACTTAGAAGAGCACTTTAGTTCATGAGTAAGTTGGCTAATTGAAATCAGGTTGCAAGTCAAATTGGGAACATATAGGATAGAATGAAGGGAAATATTCTTTGAGATGAATTGATCCCTTTCCCTCAACTGTGGAATATGAGCCATCAGCTACTCTGACTCTAAATCTCCCAGAGTATGAAGTATAAGAGTAGAATAGAGATAAATTACCTGTCATGAGATCGGAAAACCAAGAATCAAACATCCAAGGAGCCTTGTTTTTTGTATGTAAAGCTGTACTTGAAGCAGTTGCAGAAGTGCCTGCATTCCCAATTGTTTGACTCAACAACTTCTGCAGTTGTTCTAGTTGGGATTTGTTTAAGAAGATCCCATTCAGTTCTGATTCCCTTCGAGATTCAACAGGTTTTTCCTCTATTGTTGCTTGAAAGCTTTTACTTCCACTTGATCCTCGAGGTTTCTAGTTGGTTAGCTTTCCATGGAGATCCCAGCAAATATCTCTTGTATGTCCTGGTTTGTTGCAGTGATTACACCAGGGTCTTCCTCCTCTTTTTCCTTTTTGATGGCTTCTTTGGTCACAATCATTTTTTACTGCAAGAGCAGTTGTTTCAATAGATCTTTCACCAACTACACTGACAGATGCTTCTTTGTTTCCTCCAACTCCAAGCGTAACTCTTCATTTGCTTGCTTCCCTTCTTACTTCAGCAAATGCCTCATCAATGGAAGGCAAAGGTTTGTGGCCAAGAATCCTACCTCATGCCTCATCTAGCTCTTTGTTTAAGCCTGCCAGAAATTCATACAATCTCACCTTCCCCAAGTGTCTTTTGAATTTTATGTTGTCCTTTAAATCTCCCCAGTCAGCTTCATAGTGTAAATCCAGTTCTTGCCAAAGAACTTGTAGTTCATTGTAATATTCTGTCACTTCCAGATTTCCTTGTCCTATCTCCTTCAATCTATTTTTGATCTCAAATACTTGAAAGGCATTTTTGAGATCAGAGTAATTGGCATTCACAGCATCCCAGATTGCTTGTGCTGTGCGAAGAAATAGGCAGGTTTGACTAACATGAGGCTCCATGGAATTAATTAACCAGGTCACAACAATCGAGTTGTTAATTTCCCAGTTTGCATAGGTAGGATCCTCTGGTTTGGGCTGTTTGATATCTCCATTGAGATATCATATTTTCCCTTTGCCTTAAATGACCAGAAGGACTGATCCAGACCATTGAATGAAATTTTTTCCATTCAACTTATGATTGGTGATCTGCAAAACTGTGCCTTCTCCAAAGGTTGGAGAAGCCATTGGAGGTTGGGGATGATTAGAGGAGAGAGTTTCAAATTCCTTTCCTAAACTCATTTGAATAAGTCAAAATGGGACGAAGGAGGGCAAAACCTGGCTAAGGAGGACAAACTTTAGTTGAGGAAGAAGAGAAAAAAATGAAGTGGCTAAGGAGGACAAACTTTAGCCAAGGAAGAAAGAAATTGGAGATTCACTGCTCTGATACCATGAAAGTATTTTGCATTCTTAATTATTTACAGAAGACATCACATCTCTATATATACACATGGAGTTGATAACCTTTCTAAATCAGTACCTATCAGTAGCCTAGAATTAAGGAAACAAACTCCTAAAAATCAAGGATCAAATTTCTATAAATCAGGAGTTAAAAAACTGCAATTCCTAATCTACACAAATTTGATTCAATCACATCCTAATCTATACAAATCTTGATTCAATCATACCAAACTTATCTCATCTAATCTGATCCAATCATACCAAAAATATATAATTTATCTTAAAAAAATAAGTATATTGAACTGACAGAATAAGCAAAAATAGATGCCAAAATCGGAATCAGAGAGGTCGAAAACCCTAGAAACCAATTTGAACCGATCAAAGATTGCCCAACAAGAGGCCGAAACAGTTGAAACAAGTGCTAACCGGTCTGGTAATAACTCTGGTTGACTTAGTCAAATAGAAATGGTTGACTTGGTCAAAAAAATAATAATTGAACCAAGCAGAAGGTCGAAGGATTTAACCAGCTTGGTTTGACAAAAATTGAAGCCATGCAGCCAACGTGATTGAGCCGTACAGAATTATTGACAAAGACTTTTAGGCAATGCGGGTGATGGTTTTTCCACCGGAAAGTTTTGGTGGAGTGGTCGTTCGGAGAAGACACAACTCTTGGTGTAATTTGTTTTGGGTTTCAAAAGAAAAAAACCCAGAACACCAGAACAAGAATCGAAGAACCCAAAACAAGAAGGAAAGAACCCAGAATTGGAATACCAGAACTGCCAAAAAAAAAAAAAAAAAAGAAGTTAACGATCAAAGACAAATGGCTCTAATACCATGAAGAAATAAAAAAAAAAGAATTGTAAAGTTGAGAAGAATTGTATTGATGTATTGTATGTACAAGAATACAAAGAAAGACAAGGTTAGAAAATAGAATTGGAAATTAAAATAAAGACTTATAATGAAAAGAATTTCCTATTTTCTATATATACAAGATTATAATTTGTAAATTTCGGTACTATATGTCAACAAATATAACTACCAACTGATAGGAAACTAGGCCTGAATGTTAACAAAATCACCAATAGCATGAAAGTTTTGAAGGAAATTTAGCAAATAGCTAAAAGAGAAAGAGAGGAAGCTAACCCGTTTGGCTTTGACCATGGACAGAAACTGCTAGACCAAAGGCAAGCAATAACAGAAGGAAGAAGCCCATTGACATTTCTACCTCTCTGCAAACCAACTAATTTTCCTGATAAGGATTAATCTTAATAGAGGTTCTTGGAATCGAGAAATGCAGGAGAAGAGAGAAGGGGAAGATTGAGAGGAGCCTTCCGTTGTGGAATGAGACTCTGCAAAGGTAGACTTCACTATTTTTTTTTGAAAGGTAGGTAGACTTCGCTTTCATGAAAAAAACACTAGGTGTTTTTTTTTTTTTTTTCTTTCCTTTTTTTTTCCATATAAAGAAAAGTCAATTCACTATGCATGTAAATAAAAAGTGTCAATTCAACCAAACAAACCTACAATTCTCAGCATGACAACTACAAATGTAATACAATAAAGATTTTTTTCCCATGTAAAGAAAAGTCATTTCACTATGCATGTAAATAGAAAGTGTCAATTTCACCAAACAAACCTTTTCCCAACATCACAACTACAAAGTAATATAGTAAACATTTTTTCTCCATGTAAAGAAAATTATTTTACTATGCATGTAGATAGAAAGTATCGAATCAACCAAACAAGCCTAAAATTCTCAACATGACAACTACAAATGTAATATGGTAAACATTTTTTCTCCATGTAAAGAAAAGTCATTTCATTACACATGTAGATGGAAAGTGTCAATTCAACCAAACAAGCCTTTTCCCAACATCATGACTACAAGTGTAATATAATAAGCATGTTATGTCCGTTTGATTGGCCCCCCAAAAAAAAAGAAAAAAAGAAAAGAAAAGGAAAAAAATGATAACTTTTGCCTTTTTAGTGTATGGCAACACCTCCAAAAGTTGTTAAAATTTTCTCTAATTTTTAATAAATAACCAAAAGTTACTATAAGTTCTTGAAAGTTGTTAAAAATTTCTTTAATTTTTTTACCAAACAATTAAAAGTTATTAAAAATTTCTAAAAATTTTTAATTTTTACTACATGCACCAAAATTTTCATTTACTAAGGTGCCATTTGATTTGCATTTCTATTTCTCGTTTTCTATTTTATATATTTTATGTTTTGAAAATCTCAAAATAAGAAAAATAGAAAATGCATTTGATTTGATATTTTCTACTTTTCGTGTCTTGAGATTTTACTTTTTTATGAGGTTAAAAATGCTCAAAATGACTTTTTACTATTTTACATTTTATTTGTAAACTCATTTTCTATTTTTTTAAACAAAATTTTAAAATATAAGTGAACAATTACGTTTTAAGCTTTTTTACTTAATTTCAAAATTATAAAATGACGCCTAAAAGTTTCTAGAAGTTTTACCTTTTTTTGTACAACCAAACGGCTGGTTGCGTGAAGAAACACTCGGTTTTTAATGCTAACTAGACGTGTCTATCCATAACAATTGTAGTGGACTGACTTTGACAAAACTGATGAGAAGTGAACATCTTGTTCAACTTTATTTTCAGTTGAACATCTACTTCAACTAGGATTAGTTTAATTAGATCCGGAAAATAACCATTCATAAAGATTTGTGGCAAATCATTCCATAGGCTGCAAATCCTGTGAGGCAAATAGACAAACAAATTATTAGCAATCAAGGTGCTTGTCTCAAATTTATCTATAGGCAGGTGCAAATGGGAAATAAGAACACCACAAAATTGCCTGCATTACAAAGAGAATTCAATTAATAAATACAAGGTGGTGGTAGGCATCAAACCCGAATTTGTGAGTTCAACACTACGAGTGGCAAAAGGTTGCCACCAAGTTTCAGCTTGTTGATTCGATCTATGCAACAAAAATTACTAGCAGCTGACAAGCTGTATGAAAGAGATTTGCTGTTATCCTACGGGTGCAAGTCGGGTGAGCTCAACAAGAACTATTGGTGCCCAAGTCAAAGAGAGAGAGAGAGAGAGAGAGAGAGAGAGAGAGGAGGGAGGGAGGGAGGGACTTCGGTAACATTTTTTATGATCGGTAAAAGAATATCTAAACCGAATATTTTTATAAATTAAAATGACAATTGACAACTTTTATGTGATGAAAATTATCCATCTCATTTTAAAACTTTATTTTAACAAAACCTTTACCTAAAAATATATGTTAACAAAACCTATACCTAAAAATATACATTTTACAGTTAAAAATTGACATTTTTTTAATTTTAAGTGAACTAACCTTGGGTCTTTTTATTTTTCTTCTTTATTTTATTTTCTGTTTTTTTTTTATTTTTTAAATATTACTCGATGTTGGTCAATTTATAATGACTTTAAATTTTAAAATATTTAGACTAAAATATTTTTATGTGTTCAAATATTTCTAGGACTATTCAAATTTTTTATTTTTTTAATTTTTTCTGTCAACAACCATAATCCATGAGTTTTTAAATTTTAGATTTTATAATAGGGGTTTTTGGAGGTCGGTCACTATTTATGAACTTATAAGGATTTAAGTCATACCCAAAAAATTTGTTTGTAAATAAGTCACACTTGCAACAAAAAGAAAAAAAAGGACATCACGCTTTTTTCACCATATTTCAAAACTGCTAGTTTTATCCGAAAATAGTGCACACTTCACTCATAACTTCCGTGACTTTCCATCTTCTTTACAAAGCAAGCAAAACCGATTTTTGGAAACAAAATCAAAACTGTTTGGGAAAAAACCTAATTCTGTAATTTTCCATCTTCTTTACAGAGCAAGCAAAACCGATTTTTGGAAACAAAATCAAAACTGTTCGGGAAAAACCTAAATTGATCATCATTCCTAAGTATATTTATTTTTTCTGATTTTGAAACAGTACCGGTACTGTTTTGAAGATAGCTCAAAATACTAATCAACTCCATGGATTTCTCTTACCCAAAATTTGTCATCTGCTTATAATTCATGGTGTTGTTTTAAAAACAGTATCGATAAAACAGTACCGGTACTGTGTTGGATCAGTACTGTTTTCATACTACTTAAAAAACATCAATCGATACATAACACAAACCAACGATACGAGCCAACATCATCATATTTTTTGAAACAGTACCGGTACTGTTTTGAAGATAGCTCGAAACGCCAATCGACCCCATGGATTTCTCTTGCTCTTAAAACTCGTCATCTACTTATAATTCATGGTGCTGTTTTGAAAACAGTATCGATAAAACAGTACCGGTACTGTTTTCATACTGCCTAAAAAACATCAATCGATACATAACACAAACCAACTATATAAGCCAATATCATCATATTTTTTGAAACAGTACCGGTACTGTTTTGAAGATAGCTCAAAACGCCAATCGGTAAAATCAATCCATGAAGAAGATAGGCCAAATAAGCTCTATCCTCTTCATATCTTCACAACTAAAACTGTAAATAATGAAACTGAAAACAATGAAGGAAAAAAAAACGGAAGAAGTGTGATTCTCAGGTAAACCATATCTTCACGTGATTTCCGAAATTTTCGGAAATAACTTGTGTAACTTAGTTATAAAAATAAAGGATATTATCGATATATTAGAAACTGTATTTAAAATAAACTCGTGGGACCCACTCAAAAGTGTGAATTAAACACAAAACTTGTTACATTAATGTGACTTAAAAGCAATACTTTTTTTTTAATATGACTAATAGCCTTAAAAAATTATTAAGTATGACTTAAATACAATTTTTCGTATATAATAATTAAGAAGAAATCGGCAAATTTTAGGTGAATTGGTCCGTGGTATAAAATATTTTTGACCAAAGAATTTATGTGCTAATGGTGATATTTTGTCCCTTCTTTAAAATTTTAATGGGCTCAAATCATAACATAAAATTATTTTAATCAAAAATTTGAATTTACAAATGACATTTTCCTAAAAGATCATGGCTCCCATTCCCAAGCTATTCTCTTTCCTGTTAGTTCCTTTTTTTAAAATTTTTATTTAAATAGATATAAATTTTTTTATTTTTTTATCAATGTGATTAACAAGTCTAAAAATTATATCTCCTAACAAAAATATAAATTTTAGTAAGAAAAAAATCATATAAAATGAAAAAATACTTTAAAAAAATAGAAATTATTTTGCAACCCGACAAAACCTAAGCATTTGAGTTGGCGAATGCATTCCAACCAGTCTAGTAGAATTAAGAAAGAATTCTGGGCAGGTCAATTCCTATTATTATTTGACTTGCACTCCCCTCTTAATGCAGGCATGAAGGTCGACTCACGACGTGATTTTTCAGTGTTTAATAATACATATTTTCCTCTAAACATTTTACATGTAAAATATATATATATATTTTTAACAAAGTTAAATTATGCAAGTCATTTCACGAAGGCGCGCTGTTAATTGCTTATCAAACTCTCTTCCATGTCCAAAATAGGGCTCATTTGGTGTAAAAAAATCTCCAAAAAATTCTATAAATCTCTAACAACTCCTGTACCTCTAATTTTTCCGCCATCACTAATTTCAAAAAATTTTAATATTTCGCTAAAAAAATAAAAAAAATTTAAAAATAGGTTAACCGAATGTGTAAATTTTTTATACAATCACATTCTTCGTGTCGAAAACTTTCAAATGAGTACCATTGTCGCTATTTTTTTAAATTTTTTTTGAATTCGTGGGAACTAATTTAGAAAACCGTTCCCACGGTTTGCGATTTTTCAAAAAAAACGGCGCCAAAATTAACTCCAAATCATATTTTTTCTCAATTTATCTTTTTTTTTTACTCCAAACGAGTCCATAATCTATTACAAATATATACACACGCGAATGCGATATGTATAAATATATATTTGTATATGAAAATATATGTATACATGTGTAATTCTTTCCAAGTTAGGTCCTATGGTCTTTGTTACTATGTGGTTCTAAAATTGGGCAGTCGATGAGTTTCTCCGGACGAAGTTTTGTGCCGACAAAGCTCATCTCGATGTTTGCCTCCGAATAAACCTCTTGGAAATTCAAGTATAAAGATTTTCGTGATAAACGCCTAACACTTAAAATAGAAGTTTAGAAAATGTTTTACCAGTAAAATTTTTACATAAAAAAAAAAATATCAAATCATTAAAATATATTTTACATCAGGACAACCGAAGTTTAAATGAAAAAAATAATGTAACTCTATGGTAAATCAATCACTTTGTACTAAAGTTTACCTACTTAGGAGGTGTTTGGTTGATAAAAAATGAGGATAAAAAGTATAATAAAAGTAGAAAGATATACATAAAGGTGAAATGTGAAAATTTTTAATTGGAGAAAAGTATAAAAAATAGTTAAAGTTTGTGAGTTATGATGATTTTTAGTGGTACCAAACATGACCTAATATATAGTAGCCTAAATCCACTTAGCCTAACTAGCTAATCCTTCTCTTGTAATTTAGAACAATAAATTGTTCATGAGATGAGCTTAGATATCAGTTTAGAGTGTCGCTATCTTTCACAAAATACCGCAAAACTAAATGGTACTTTGAACCCATTACCGTAACTTAATTTTTCTTTTTTTTTTTTTTTTTCCAAATTTTCAATTCGTCAATTTTTTGATTATTTAGATGAGCACAGTTTTTTTTTTACTCAGTTTTTTTAAATGTCAATATTTTTTTTACTAAACGAATAAAAATTTAATTTTTTAATTAAAACAGTAACTTTCGGTGCAAAAGTAAATTTTTTAAGAAAAAAATTAATTATATATAAATATTAATGAGCAATTTGGGTGTGGCACCATTTGGGGTGCTACCCAAAGAGAAATTGTTGAACTAACCATCTCAACTGAAGGCTCAAATTGTGATGAAAATATTGCTTGAACAATTGTGATGTGATCACAATGACATGTTATCCCCAAAAAAAAAAAATTATTATATAAGAATTAGGTAATGACACTCAATCCTAATCACTAGGACAGGTGAATTTAAATTCTAAATTTTTGAATCTTTTTTAAAGTAAAATAATACCTAATCAAAAAATGCACGGGCACATTCGTAGATTATATATTTTTCCTAAATATTAGATTAATTACACATAGATCCCTTTAATATTTAAAATTTACATAGATCCCATTATTTTCAAAAGTTACTAAGATGTAACCTTTTTTGTTAGATTTCTATTAAATTTTATTAGGGTTTTAAAAAATAGTTTGATATTCCATTTTTACCCTTCTTCTAGCATATCTATATGTTAATATATTCATATTTATCTACATAATAAAATACGACGGTTTTTTAAAATATCTCTCTCACAAATTAAGTTTTAAAAGCTAAAATTAATTTTATTCTTCAATGAATGACTGACATCTCTCACAAAACTTTTGTTTCTTTATCCCACATCAACAAAATAATACAACTTCCACTTTTTCTTTTACCTATAAAAACGCTAGAATTGTGATATATGATTTTAATAAATGTAAAAAACTCATGAGTTTTGAAAGAAGATCCACTTTCTTAGGTTCTAAAAATGAATTCACTTGCTCATAAGTTCTAAAAGGAGACCCCAATTGCTTAAAAATTTAATATAGTTATTAAATTTATATATTTTAATTACATTAGTAATTAAATTAAAAATATAAGTAAAAAATAGAGTTAAATTAAAAAACACAAATAAAAAAACTTAAATAATAATAAGATTATTTCCAATATAACAATTCTTACTATTTTTAAAATTTAAAATACAAAAAAATACTGAATATTAATTAGGTTTGAGAATAGTTATTTTTCTAAATTCTAATTTAAATTTAAATTAATTACATTGACTATATTGTTTTATTGGATTCGGGAGAGTTGACATAGCAATACTATGTCAACTCCATAACATGCAATTTGCACTATTGATTTTAAATTTAATAATTCAGCTGCATTCACGATAATTTAAATTTAAAATACTGTGAATGCATCCGAACTGTTTAATTAAAATCCAACGGCCAATAATCAATGTCATGGGCTAACATAGCAAACGCTATGTTAGCCTTCCTCTTTTCGGTTTTATTTTATAAGCACATATGATTAATAATAATATTTTTTATCTAGGTTATTTTTATAAGACCAATTAAAAATTTATTATCAGATCCAATGTGGAACTCTCTATAATCATTCTACTTTTTGATAAATATTTAATAAAATTAGTCTTGAGGAAGTGATTTTTTCTATAGTAAAACACAATTCTTAACGAATAACTGAGATCTTTCACAAAATTTTTGAATTTTATTCTTCAATGAATAACTGAGATCTTTCACAAAAATTTGTTTTTTTTGTCTTACATAGTCAAAATAGTACAACTTCAGTTTTTTTTCTGTCTATAAAAGCACTATAATTGTGGTATATGATTTTAATTTTAATAAATATAAAAAAAACAAATGAGTTCTGAAAATAAACCTACTTTCTTGGATTTTGAAAAAGCATTCATCTGCTCATGGGTTTCAAAAGTGAGACCCACTTGTATAAAAATTTAATATAGTTGTTAAATTTATATATTTCAATTACGTTAGTAATTAAATTAAAAATACGGATAAAAATGGAGTTAGATTAAAAAAATACAAATAAAAAGCATCAAATCAACCAAACAAGCCTAAAATTCTCAACATGACAACTACAAATGTAACATAATAAACAGTTCCCCCCCTGTGTAAAGAAAAGTCATTTCATTATGCATGTAGATAGAAAGTGTCAATTCAACCAAGCAATTCTAAAATTCTCAACATGACAACTACAAATGTGATATAATAAACATTTTTTCCCATGTAAAAAAAAGTCATTTCACTATGCATGTAAATAGAAAGTATCAATTCAACCAAACTAGCATTTTCCCATCGTCACAATTACAAATGTAATATATAATAAACATTTATTTCCCATGTAAAGAAAAATCATTTCACTATGCAAATAAATAGAAAGCATCAAATCAACCAAACAAGCCTAAAATTCTCAACATGACAACTACAAATGTAATATAATAAACATTTTTTCCCTCATGTAAAGAAAAGTCATTTCACTATGCATGTAGATAGAAAGTAGATAGAAAGTGTCAATTCAATCAAGCAAGTCTAAAATTCTCAATATGACAACTACAAATGTAATGTAATAAACATTTTTCCCTATGTAAAGAAAAGTCATTTCACCATGCATGTAAATAGAAAGTGTCAATTCAAACAAACTAACCTTTTCCCATCATCACAATTACAAATGTAATATAATAAACATTTTTTCCCATGTAAAAAAAAAATCATTTCACTATGCATGTAAATTGAAAGCATCAAATCAATCAAACAAGCCTAAAATTCTCAACATGACAACTACAAATGTAATATAATAAACATTTTTTCCCTCATGTAAAGAAAAGTCATTTCACTATGCATGTAGAAAGAAAGTAGATAGAAAGTGTCAATTCAACCAAGCAAGTCTAAAATTCTCAATATGACAACTACAAATGTAATATAATAAACATTTTTCCCCATGTAAAGAAAAGTTATTTCACCATGCATGTAAATAGAAAGTATCAATTCAAACAAACTAGCCTTTTCCCATCATCACAATTACAAATGTAATATAATAAACATTTTTTTCCCATGTAAAAAAAAAATCATTTCACTATGCATGTAAATTGAAAGCATCAAATCAATCAAACAAGCCTAAAATTCTCAACATGACAACTACAAATGTAATATAATAAACATTTTTCCCCCATGTAAAGAGAAGTCATTTCACTATGTATGTAGATAGAAAGTGTCAATTCAACCAAGCAAGTCTAAAATTCTCAACATGACAACTACAAATGTAATATAATAAACATTTTTCCCCATGTAAAGAAAAGTCATTTCACCATGCATGTAAATAGAAAGTGTCAATTCAACCAAGCAAGTCTAAAATTCTCAACATGACAACTACAAATGTAATGTAATAAACATTTTTCCCCATGTAAAGAAAAGTCATTTCACCATGCATATAAATAGAAAGTGTCAATTCAAACAAACTAGCCTTTTCCCATCATCACAATTACAAATGTAATATAATAAACATTTTTTTCCCATGTAAAAAAAAAATCACTTCACTATGCATGTAAATTGAAAGCATCAAATCAATCAAACAAGCCTAAAATTCTCAACATGACAACTACAAATGTAATATAATAAACATTTTTCCCCCATGTAAAGAATAGTCATTTCACTATGCATGTAGATAGAAAGTGTCAATTCAACCAAGCAAGTCTAAAATTCTCAACATGACAACTACAAATGTAATATAATAAACATTTTTTCCCATGTAAAAAAAAAAAAGTCATTTCACCATACATGTAAATAGAAAGTGTCAATTCAACCAAACTAGTCTTTTCCCATCATCACAATTACAAATGTAATATAATAAACATTTTTTTCCCATGTAAAGAAAAATCATTTCACTATGCATGCAAATAGAAAGCGTCAAATCAACCAAACAAGCCTAAAATTCTCAACATGACAACTACAAATGTAATATAATAAACATTTTTTCCCCATGTAAAGAAAAGTTATTTCACTATGCATGTAGATAGAAAGTGTCAAATCAACCAAACAAGCCTAAAATTCTCAACATGACAACTACAAATGTAATATAATAAACAATTTTTTCCCCATGTAAAGAATAGTCATTTCACTATGCATGTAGATAGAAAGTGTTAAATCAACCAAACAAGCCTTTTCCCAACATCACAATTACAAATGTAATATAATAAGCATGTTATGTCCGTTTGATTGGCAAAAAAAAAAAAAAATGTCAACTTTTGCCTTTTTGGTGTTTGGCAACACCTCCAAAAGTTGTTAAAAATTTCTCTAACTTTTAATAAACCACCAAAAGTTACTATAAGTTCTTGAAAGTTGTTAAAAATTTCTCTAATTTTTTACCAAACAATTAAAGTTATTAAAAGTTTCTAAAAATTTTCAATTTTTGTTAGACACACCAAAATTTCAATTATTAAGGTGCCATTTGATTTGCATTTCTATATTTCATTTTCTAGTTTTTGTTTCCTATTTTCTGTTTTATATGTTTTATGTTTTGAAAATCACAAAACAAGAAAATGGAAAACGTATTTGATTTGATATTTCTTTTTTCATATTTTGAGATTTTTTTTTTTTTTGGCTGGAAAACACTCAAAACATCTTTTTACTATTTTTCATTTTATATGTAAACTCATTTTCTATTTTTTAAAACAGATATTAAAAATACAAGTGATCAAATGCGTTTTGAACTGTTTTTCTTGTTTTCAAAATTATAAAATGAAAAATAGTCTCAAAATAAGTATATCAAATGACGCCTAAAAGTTTTTAAAGTTTTACATTTTTTATACAATCAAACGGCTCGTTGTGTGAAGAAACACTCGGTTTTTACTACCAACTAGGCATGTCTATCCATAATAATTGTAGTGGACTGACTTTGATAAATTTGATGAGTAACAACATCTAGTTCAACTTTATTTTCAGTTGAACATCTAGTTCAACTAGGATTAGTTTAATTAGATCCAGAAAATTAACCATTCATAAAGATTTATGGCAAATCATTCCATAGGCCGCAAATCCTATGAGACAAATAGACAAACAGATTATAAGCAATCAAGGTGCTTGTCTCAAAATTACCTAGAGGCAGGTGCAAATGGGAAATAAGAACAGCATGAGATCGCCTGTATTACAAAGAGAATTCGATTAATAAAACACAAGGTGGTATTAGGTATCAAACCCAAATTTGTGAGTTCAACACTACGAGTGGCAAAAGGTTGCCACCAAGTTTCAGCTTGTTGATTTGATCCATACAACAAAAATTACTAGTAGCTGACAAGCTTTATGAAAGAGATTTGCTGTTATCCTACGGGTGCAAGTCGGGTGAGCTCAACAAGAACTATTGGTGCCAAGTGTCAAAAAAGAGGGGGGGGGGAGTGGGGGACTTCGGTAACATTTTTTATGATCGGTAAAGAATACCTAAACCGAATATTTTTATAAATTAAAATGACACTTGACGACTTTTATGTGATTGAAAATTATTCATTTTATTTTAAAATTTTATTTTAACGAAATTTATACCTTAAAATATACACTACCAAAACCTATACCTAAAAATATAGGTTTTATAGTTACAGTAAAAATTGATATTTTTTATTTTACGGGAACAAACATTGAGTCTTTTTATTTTTCTCCTTTATTTTATTTTCTATTTTCTTGAATATTACTCAATGTTGGTGAATTTATAATGGGTTTAAAATCTTAAAATATTTAGACTAAAATATTTTTATATGCTCAAATATTTTTAGGACTATTTAAACTTTTAATTTTTTTCTGTTTAGTTTTTTTCTGTCATCAATCATAATTGATGAGTTTTTAAATTTTAGATTATATAATAATTAAGAAGAAATAGGTAAATTTTAGGTAAATTGGTCCATGTTATACAATATATTTGACCAAAAAATTTATGTGCTTATGGTGATATTTTGTCCATTTTTTAAAATTTTAATGGGAACAAATCATAACGTATAATTATTTTAGTCAAAAATTTAAATTCACCAATGACATGTTCTTGAAAGATCATGGCTCCCAGTCCCAAGCTAATCTCATTCGTGTTAAATTTTTTTTTTTTTAAATTTTACCTAAATAAACATGAATTTTTTATTTTATTTTTTTATGGATGTGATTAAGAGTCTAAAAGTTACATCTTCTAATAAAAATATAAATTTAAGTGAGAAAAAAGTCATGTAAGATGAAAAAAAAAAGTTTAAAAAAAATTAGAAATTATTTTGTAACCAGACACACCGTTTAGAATTCTAAAAAACAAAATAAATCTCCAAAAAACTCTGTTTTGTTTCCCGCCATTACTAATTTAAAATTTTCCTGCCTTTACTAAAAACCCAAAATTCGCTTAAAAAAACCAACAATTCGGAAGAAGGTTAATCTATTGCGTAAATTTTTTTTAATAATCATATATTCTTCTAGTCAAAAACTTTCAAATGAGTACCATTATTGTTATCTTTTACAAAATTTTTTGAATCCGTGGGAACGAATTTAGAAAACCGTTCCGACGGTCTTAAAAAAATGAGTGACAAAATTTGAATTCGTTAGAACGGTGTGGTAAATCCGTTCTAATGGATTATTCTGCCAAAATTAACTCAAACTATAATTTTTTTATTTTTTCTTATTTTTTATCACTTCAAACGCCACCAAAACCTAAGCATTTGAGTTGGCGAATGCATTCCAGCCAGTCTAATAGAATTAATAAAGAATTCTCAGCAGGTCAATTCCTATTATTATTTGACTTGATAATTTTCAGGGTGCACTCCTCTCTTAATGCAGGCATAAAGGTCAACTCACGACGTGATTTTTCAGTGTTTAATAATACATATTTTTCTCTAAACATTTTACATGTAAAAATATATATATATATATATATATATTTCACATAGTTAAATTATGCAAGTCATTTCACGGAGGCCCGCTGTTAATTGCTTATCGAACTCTCTTCCAAAGTCCAAAATAATCTATTACAAATATATACACAAACGAATGTGATATCTGTAAATATATATTTGTATATGAAGATATATGCATACATAGGGGCGGAGCTAGAATTTTTGCTGAAGGGTGGCATCGAACACCCAAAAAAAAGAACAACGATCAAGTTGTTTTTAAATTAAGAATAAGAGAAAAACGATATTATTTTTGGAGAAAGAATAAATTATTTTTGAGTATTATCTAGTGAATATACTTATCACAATTAATGATTTAAGCTCCTGAAATTTATTAGAGATATCTCTTACTACAAAAAAGAAAATATAATTATTATTAAATTTTATTGTCTATAGAATTTATTATATTATATGCTAAATTTACTGATAGTAAGAACAAAAGTATACAATAGTATATTGAAATGATACACTTTATTTCATAAAAAATACCAAGTTTGATTCCTGTAAACTTCTTTTATGTTAAAAAAGTTTGAGTTAACTTTAAATTTTTCATAAAGTAAAAATATTTTAATTTTTAATTAATTTAAAATTTAAATAAAATTAAAATAATAAGAAGGGTATTTTAATAATTTCACATTAAAAATTAAGGGGGTCACTTGCCCCCTTGCCTCCATATGGCTCCACCGCTGTACATACACGTGTAATCTATTATATAAGGCAGATCAATTTTTGGACATGACATTTATATATGTGTCAAATGGGGAGGGTGTGGGGGCCACGGCTAGAGAGAGAGTGTGTGTGTGCGCGTGCGCGGGGGGGGAGTGAGGGAGGGCACAAAGTGGGGATGGGGTGGGCCACGCAGGGGTTGGGGGGTTTGGGGTGGGTTTACCGAAAAATTGGGTTTTTTTTTAAGATAGATTAAATTTTTTTAAATAAATATAATAAATAAATAAGAATAATTAATTTTAAAGAATTTAAATTTGGTCAGAATTATTTTTCCCTCTCATTTTAATTATTTTTTCGATCACTTTACAAAAAAATATATTCTTACTTTTCTCTCCAATTTAGATTTTTTTTTTTAAAACATATACTTTAGTTGGGGTGTGTTTGTCAGGAAGCTGGATTTTTTTTAAGGTAAATTAAATTTTTTTAAAATAAAAATAATAAGTAAATAAGAATAATTAATTAACTATATAATAACTAATAATTAATTTTAAATACATATATTTTTACACTATTAATTTTAAATAATTTGAATTTGTATATTTTTAACTATTATTTATTAGTCAAGATTTTTTTTCCTCCCATTTTAGTTGTCTTTTCCGTTACTTTACAAAAAAAATACACTCTTATTTTTCTCTCCAACATACCAACACCAATACCAACACCAACACCATTAGAAAACTAAATTTTTTTAAATACATACAAATTAGAATAATTAATTTATTATATAATAAATAATAATTAATTTTAAATAATTTAAATTTTTATATTTTTAACTGCTGAATTTATTTATTAGTCAGAATTATTTTTTCTTCTCCACTTTAATTATTTTTTATATGTTTGGCTAGTTATAGTTTGATTAAAAGATACAGTAAAAATAGAAAGATTTAATATAAAAATTTTATTAAAAAAGAAAAAAGTTAAAAAATGATAATTTTTAATTAATTTTTATCAATCAAACAGGCCATAAATAATAAAATAAGTACAAATAAATAAATAAGAATTTTTTTGGTAAGTAAAATAAGAATAATTATACAAGGGATACTTTCATTTTTATACTTTCACTTTTCACTTTGCTCTGTAGGAGTGAGAAAAATCTAGGGCGAGTGTGTGGTTGGGGAAAAAAATAATAATAGTACAAAAATTTTAATGAAAAACAATAATAGTAAAATTTTATAATTCTGATAAATTAAACATCCGAAATCTATTTGAATTTTATAAATAACAGTTTACTATATTTTATATTATTTATTTTTTCATCATATATTTTACGCTCTCTCAATCTTCAACCGTGGTCAAATATTTTAAAAAACATACTAATTAAGTAGCAACATGGAATAAACTCCATTAACAACATACCAACACCATTAAAAAATTAATTTTTTTAAATACACACAAAATAGAATAATTAATTTATTATATAATAAATAATATTTAATTTTAAATAATTTAAATTTTTATATTTTTAACTGCTAAATTTATTTATTGATTAGAATTATTTTTTTTCTTCACTTTAATTATTTTTCGGTCACTTGACATAAAAATATACTCTTATTTTTCTCTCCATTTTAGATTTTTTTATATATGTTTTTAAAATATTTTTATGTGAATGAATATTAAACAAAGTTAACTAAGTTTTAAAAAATAATATTTAAAATTTAATTTGATTGTACTTAAATTAAAATTTAAAATTAAAAATAATATTTTTTTGATTTATTTTGTAGATTTGATAATTGTGTACGTGATGTGGAGAAAGATAGATACTGAGCAAAACGGCATTCTTTCTTTTCAAATGAGGAGCGAGGGTGTCATGCAAAAAATATTGATGCATTAAAAATTTATTTTAATTACAAATTTAAATTTGAGTTCTCTGCAAGTCAAGTTATGCTTTCGTGTCATTGGCACGGGTAATTCCTAGCTCTCTTCAAGTTAGGTTCGACGGTCTTTGTTGTTATGAGGTTCTAAAATTGGGCAGTCGACGAGTTTCTCCGGACGCAGTTCTGTGCCGATAAAGCTCATCACGACGTTAGCCTCCTAATAATCCTTTCGGAAATTCAAGAATAAAGATTTTCGTGATAAACGCCTAACACTTAAAAGTAGAAATTTAGAAAATCTTTTACTAATAATTTTTTTTTTATAAAAAAAGGTCATCAAATCATTAAAAAATATTTCACGTCAGAGCATTGAAATTAAAAAAATTAATGTAGCTTTATAGTAAATCAATCACTTTAGAACAAAAGTTACCTAACTTATCCCGTTTGGTCAACTGAACAACCTCTATAAACCTCTATAAATCTTCAATAACCCCTCTATCTCTAATTTTCCCGTCATTACGAATTTCGAAAAATTTCAATATTTTGTTAAAAAAATAAAAAATTTAGAAGTGAGTTAACCGAATGTATAAATTTTTTATATAATTATATTTTTCGTGTCCAAAGCTTTCAAATGAGTACCATTGTCGTTATTTTTTAAGAATTTTTTTGAATCCGTAAGAACGGATTTAGAAAATCGTTCTCACGGTTTCAAACTTTTCATTAAAAAAATGCGCCAAAATCAACCTCAAACTACATTTTATCTCAATTTATCTTATTTTTTCTTATTCCAAACGGGCCTTAATATATAGTGACTTGGATTCACGTAGCCTAACTAACTAATGCTGCTCTTGCAATTTAGAACAATAAATTGCTCTTGAGATGAGCTTGGATATAAATTTAGAGTGTCGAAATTTAGAGTGTCGCTTTCTTTCACAGAACACGACAAAATTAAATGATACCTTGAGCCCATTACCGTAACTTAATTTTTTTTTTTTTTCCAAATTTTCAATTCGTTAATTTTTTTTATTGTTTAGATAAACACAACATTTTTTCACTCAGTTTTTTTAATATCAATATTTTTTACTAGATGAAAAAAAATTTAATTTTTTAATTAAATAATAATTTTTGGTGCAAAAGTAAATTTTTTTGAGAAAGAAGTTAATTATATGTAAATATTACTGAGCAATTTGGGTCACGGGGTGCTACCCAAAGAGAAATTGTTGAACTAACCATCTCAACTGAAGGCTCAAATTGCGATGAAAATATTGATTGAACAATTGTGCATGGGGTCGCAATGACATGTTACTAAAAAAAAAGTCAATTATATAAGAATTAAGTAACGACACTCAATCCTAATCACTAGGACAGTTGAATTTAAATTCTAAATTTTTAAATTTTTTTAAAATAAAATATTACCTAAACAAAAAATGCACGGGTACAATCGTAGGTATAAATTAAGGATAAATTATGCATACCTCCCTTAAATATTAAATTAATACGCGTAAGTCCTCTTAACATTTAAAATTTGCATAGATCCCATTATTATCAAAAGCGTATCTATATATTAAGATATAATGCATATATATATACACATGTTCAATCGCTAACAACATCATTCATCGCCAGCGATGGAAATTAGCGCTGTAAATGAGTCGGGTCAGGTCGGGTCGGGCTTGACCCATTCCTTGACCCGGGGCCAACCCGCCCCAGCCACCTAGCCACATTTTCAAATTGGGTCGGGCCGGCCCGGAGTCACTAATCCCCGTCCATGACTCGCCCCAGTTGATCCAGCCTATTTTTTTTAATATTTTTTAATTTTTTTAAAGTAAATAAAATACAAAATAAAACTCAACCAAACACATTAAAATAACTATTGGCAAAAATTAAAGTTTATTAAACAACAAGCAATTACATAATCAACATTAAATTTAAAATTACAATTTACCAATATAAAATTATAAAAAAAAAAAAAAAACAGATAGAGTAATAAATAGGTACATCACTTCACGTCTTATACATCTCAACTAGGTTGGCACCTATAAGAGTGACTATCATTTACAAATATTACTCTATCAATACATCATTATCATTTATCACTAGATTCATTAGTGTGTTCTTCTCTTTCACCTAAATACATTGCATCAAAGTTAAGAGTAAGTTGCTCTTTTTTGGCATCTTCTTATCGTCTATTTTTAGCGAGATAGCAATCTCATAAACACATCAAAACTTTTACTATTGGAGGAACCAGTCGACTCCTAAATTGATTGATAACGCGTCCCCTTGTACTAAACACTTACTCGAATACTAAAGTAAAAACTGGAAATACGATAATATCACGAGCTAAAACTGAAAGAACTAAAAACTTAGATTGTTGTTTCTTCCACCAGTCTAAAAGATTAAAATTATCTTCATTTTCTATTGGAGGTGTACCAAGATAACGTTGTAGGTCGGATAAACTTGATGAACTAGCACTTGTTGATGAATCTGTCCGCCGAGATGTTATTTTTCTCCATATGGATGTATTACTACCAAAGTCACGATGAGATGATGACACTGTGGTGGTAGTTGTTTGAGCAGTTGTATGATTAATATCATATCGACCCATTAGAACTTGCATATGCTTTTTAATATTATTTAATTGTTCTTTGTCACTTTCAAGCCCATATATCATATCTAATCATTGAAGAAAAAGATCTTCTTTATATTTAGAGTCTAAAATAGTGGCAATACCAAAATGTATGAGAAGTGGGTAAAAATATTTATCAAATTTTTCTTTCATGGTAAGAACCACTGCAACATAATATTCTTGGGCAAAATATTTTTTAAAAATTTCATCAATAACCCCAGTTGATAAACAATAGTAGAAGAAGTAGGATAATAAATTTCACAAAATATTTTAGTAGTAATATCAAAAATCATGTAAAAAAAATCCCTATAAAAAATTATGTTTGCCTAATCAATTAGTTCAATACTATCTAAACCAATAATTTGATTACTTAAAATAAATAAATCAATTACTTTTTGATATTTAATAGCAACTTTTAACATAATATATGTTGAATTCCATCTCATATTAATTTTTATTGGTAATTTTCTAGGTTTTAAACCAATTTGAGTATATACTAGCAAATAGATTAATTCTTTTTTAAAAACTCATAGTACAAATTATAATTTTTTTATTTTAACAATAGAAGATTTATAAATATCCAATCCATCATTTATAATTAAATTAAGTATATGGGCACAACAACGCCCATAAAATAATAAATCCCTCGCAGGTAAAGCATTAGATAAGTAATTAAAACAAATATCATTATATGAAACATTATCTAAAGTAATAGAAAATACGTTTTTACATAAATTCCACGATACAAGTTCATTATAAATAAGTTCCCCAACACTCAATCTAGTGTAGGGTTGTTCAACTAATTTAAATGATAGAATGCATTTATTAATTTTCAATTTTCGTCAATATAATGTGCAATTATACAAAGATATTTAATATTTTGACAGGATTTCCACATATCAGAGGTTAAGCAAACATTTCCTTTAAAATAGTGAAAATAAGTTTTTAATTAATCTTTTTTTTTATTTTAAAATCTCATAAAACTTTATTTTTTAAAATATTTCTTGAAAAATCGCGATATTGTAGCATAAAATTTTCGCAAATAAATTCTTCAAAATGTCGATTTTCACTCATTGTGAAAGGTTGTTCATCTTTAATAATATATCTAACTAAATTATTTTGTGTTCTTATAAGGTCATAAGAACAAATATTTAAATTACCCCATTCGTTATTTAATTAAGTTCGTGTAGCATGTGAAAAATATTAATCAATTAAAGAATTGATGCGAGGATCCTTTCGGTGCTTTTTATTTAAATGCTTTTTAGGTGACTAGTCCCAGAAATAATCCTACTATCTAATAAATCCCCGCAAATATTAATTTAGTTTTGTGCATTCCATCATCGCATGAAATTCTAGTAAAAAAGTCTCACGCTTTTGAAGAGTCACACTGTTGTTGGTCTTGGCAAGAAGACGACGTACCAACATCACCACTTGTGTTAGCTGGTGTTGGTATTTGTGGTGATGCAAATTGTTCCATTTACTCTTGAGGGAAAAAAAATATTGAGTCCCCACCCTCCACGTAAAAAAAATGAGTATCTCTACGATCTATTTAGAAAAAAAATAATTTGATGGAAAAATTAAAATATGCAAATTAAAAAATGTTATGTATGCAAATTAAAAAAATTATATACTAACTTAGAATAATTTGAAATTTTAAAGCACTTGATCTTTAAATCTTGACGTCAAATTTGACAGTATTGGATGCACTTGAATATAATTGAAGAGCATGAGAGTTAGTAGCTTGGTAGTGTAGAAATTTGAGAAAGAATTTCAGAGAAAATTTGTTAATTTTTTGTAGATTTAAATGAATATATGTGTGAAGTATTTATAATGGAAGGTTGAGAGATTTTATAATTTTTTTAAAAAAATTTTGTAATTAATTTTTGAATTAGACCGTTGGGACCCGGGGTAGCCGTTAGTCACTAACTCACTGCCGTTGGCTGTGTGCCCCAAGGCCTCGATTAGCATTTTGGGGGGTACAAAAAAAGCATGCAGCCTGCAGTGAAACGGTAAAAGAAAAAAAGAAAAAAGAAAATCCCCCCCTCCCCCCAAAAACGGTCAGTGACTAGGGGAACGGGAATAATTCGGTGCGGCACGACGCGGGAAGGGGAGAGAGTGCGAGCCGGGTGGGCCGGGCCGAGACGGGTGGGTCAAGACCCAAGCCCTGACCCGGGGGTAAATGGGGCGGGTAGGGGCAGGTCCTACAGGAGGGCGGGCTGGGGCAATTTTTCGAGTCGGGCTAGGCCTAGTCTCGGGGCGACCCGACCAATTGCCATCGCTAATGGAAACCCATAAAGCCAGCCCGCTGCTGTTGTACTATTTTTCAACACCGTCCGACTGCCCCCCGGCGCCACCGCCGACTAATTTTATTCTCCGATCTTCCTCATCCATTTTCCAGTACGTGGTTTGGGTAGCCGCAGGTACACTTAGGACTGGATTGAATCTTATTTTCCTAGTAGCGAACCCTTCATTCGTTCCCACAATCATCTTTTTTATACCTCGATAACCAAATCCCAGATGTACGCTCACAAACTTTCAAAATAGAACAATCAATGAAGGAAAGTGCGCCAGGAAAGCCACCTGATATGCTGGTTTTTAGCGAAACTGCAGCCCCCATGGCTGCGGCCCCAGATCCGCCGCCAAATGTTCATACAAGTCCACATGCCGTTGTTAATCCAATTTCTGGTGTATATCCGGCCATAACCATCGTCGCGCCTGAATCTCGCGCTATTTCTGACCACAACCAGGTGGTTTCCGGTCACAGCCAAGTCCCATTGGAGAATTCCGCCAACAATTTAGCTCCAGGGATAAATTCCGATGAACCTTTGGTTGGTTCCAAACATGCTGTCGGTCCTGAGCACTCTCCGACCACCGATTGGATGAAAGGGACCCTAACATGGATACCCTTGCATCGTCCGCTAATGCCGGAGCAGCTTCCATGGCTGTCGGTGTCCTTAGAACGAGAAACCTCCTCCGCCAACTTCAATGTTTATACTCTTCTTGTTGGGTTGCAAAATCAGATTTCTATTTTAACAAGTGCTCTTCATTCGGGTGTTCAAGGATTCAATTCCCAAATCACCGTCGCTGCAATTTCTGGCAGTTTCAATCATTGCCGCTACTCAAGTCGCCAGAACTCTTTCAATGGAACTGCCCATCAGTGCGTGTGTATATATATATATATACACACACGTAAATGAATTTATATTTATTTTATTTGTAATTAATACAATTAAGTTGAAGATATTTTAACAGAATTAGACTCCAAACTAAAGGAAGGGGCAGGTATTAGTAACTTTTGAAATTAAGGAAATTTGCGCAAATTTTAAATGTTGAAATGATTTATGTGTAATTAATTTAATATTTAGAAAAAGTATTTACAATTTATCCTAACTTCAAACCAATTTAATTTATATTTTATTTGAGTGCAGGTTTTTTTAAATAAATTTAAAATACTAGAGAATTCAACGAAAAGTCAAAAGTCTAATTCCAAGAAATAACGAATGTCATATAACGGTCAAATTTTTCAACAGTTGGTTGAATTTGAGTTTCAAACAAACAAAAACAAAGAGAGAGAAAGTGGCATGCCATTCCTACTAATGGGGCGGCCCACGATTTAATATATGGGCTTGAGAAAGACAAGCCGGCGAGCTTCACCGCATGATATAAAAGGTGTCTGAATCAATTTAAGTTCACTTTAACTAATTCTTAGCTGCTCAACTAACAATCGAACAAGCATTCAATGACTTTAATTTCACTTTCTGTATTACTTTGAATTGTTTAATGCAGCGCTGTTAGAATTGGACCAAATCGGCCAACTAAATCCAATATTTAATGCAGCGTAATTAGTACCGGCCTAACTCTGCCAGTTAAAGCAAACCGGAAGATTCCTTCAAGATTAAAAACAAAATTAAGTATTTAACATAAATTTAATTACTTCAAGCAAATGAAGGCGGATACACGGACACTTAAATTACTAATTCAAACGGTTTCTTGTGTTCATTATTTTAAATATAGAATATATATATGTAGGAATTAATTATATAAAATATATATATACAAATCAGCTATACAAATCTGCCACAATTATATGATAAAAAATATAAATATTTATATATATATATATAAATCAACTCTTGTTTCATTCATAGAAAATTAACGAACCCTCGATTTTTCCTGTCCTATTTTTTACCTTTTCCCCTCTTTTGAGTGACAGAATCTCCACAAGTAGGGCCACGTAAATGAGTAAACCTCTTATTATCTCTTTCCATTTAAATACCCACAAATTCAACCTATTTCAATACAAGAATATTACCATCTGCTAGAGTGCTTTTGGTAGGAGATTTTTTAAGCAAATGGCCTCATATTATACAGAAACAAATTGGAGTCTACAGCTCTAGGTGGAGATCGAGATTCCAAAGACTATTGTCAAAGCTCACCAAATCAATCACCCCATTGCACTACCCATCAACTTATAAACCTTGGATGCCACCATGGCACAATGATTGGTCAAATCACACAGAAAACAAAGGAAAACCTGGTTAAAGTGCCATTTCTGCCTGTAGTGCTGCGAGTTCATCTTCCTCGGCCGTTTGCTTCTGTGGAGCAGCACGAGCTGGTTGCCTGCCTGCCGGAACTTGCACTGGAGCCACCGGGGCTGTTGTTGCAGGTTGAAGAAGCTGCTCCTCCAACTCAGCACCTTCCAATTCTTCAAGCTCTGCTTCCAACTCATCCTACAATGGCAATGTGGAAAGACAGAATATGAATTGTTCTTCAAGTATCTAATTGGAGCTTCGAAGGTACTAAGCAATTATGCATAGAAGGAAAACCTCATCAAAATCAGCTGCTGCGCCAATGGGCGTAGCCAATGCTTCCTGTATCTGTTTCATGTTCTCAGTCTGCTCATTTATTTCATCCATCGTCTTGTCCACATCATCAATGTTCCTGTGTGATCATTCAGGATTAATACCAAGGCAAGCACTTTCAATTGTCACGAATCATATGCTACACGCAGTGAAATAGATAGAATGTACTGTAGTGAAATAGATGATGAGAATATAGTTAAAGAGTATGAGATAAAAACCTAGATTTACTATTTTGTTTGGGAACTACCCTGCATCGTTGGAAAATAGGTCAAGCTACAAGTAAACCTAAATTGGGACAACAACGGTCAGATTTGAATTGTTAGATAAGCGTGAATTTTCCCAGCACTAACTCAAGGAAATGATACTTGTTCCCAAACCCTTCTCGGAAGATGGAGCAGAAAATCACTTCTTTTTGTGGGCCAGATGGGTTTTCAGGAGTGTTAAAAACAATAAACTGAATCGGGATGACTGGCAGTGATTCTGTTCAACTTAATGGCGAAGCTTCCGTCCAAATGTCAGAACTCTAGTTGTCCCTTACTATTCCAAATTTTTTCACCACTTTAATATCTTGTACAGTCGCACGACCCCAAGATTAATCAAAGTGCACGCAAGCTGGCCTAGACCTCCTGAGTTGTCAAAAAATAATATATATATATATATATATCTTGTATGGATGAAGGGGACCTTTGCTTTTCATAATTCAAGCGTCCCTCAAATTTATCTCCGTTCCAATATGCAAGCAAGTCCACTTCGAATATTACTATTGAAGATAAAATGTTCAATTTTGCATCCTTAACCATACAAGGAAAGTTACATTAGAAACAAAAAGACTTCCGAACCTTTCCATGTATTCAACATCCATCATTTACATGGGTACAGGTAGTGGATAAATATACCAGCATAAAAACAAGTTGCCCCATGTATTATAACTGGGCAAGTTGGACAAAGTTAAATTCACATCACCTTGTCCCAAATCCACATAAAAGCTAATGTGTTTGGTCCAAAACCCCACCCACTCTGATTGGTTGATTCAATAAAAATTAGGAGTGGGTAAGGGTGGGTAACCGAGAATAGAGGTTGAAACATCATGCCCGATGAGCTAAACCCAAGTAGGGTGGAAATTTAACCAGCTCTCCCCCAACCCTAATAGGATGGATATGGTTATGAATAATAAAACTCGGAGTGAGTATGGTACAAACAATGGAACCCCGAAGTGGGTATGGGATGGTTTAGGAATTTAAACATCTCAATTAGAACCTGTCTTGGTTACCTAATAAAGTATCATAAATATCATTTTATGCTATGTAATAGTACACAAATAATACCTATTAATAAAAAACAAATACAAAAAACTATTAGTATACTCATACATTCATATGATTTGTATACTTCTCATTTTTTGTTAAAATTGTTTCTAATTGAGCCCTTAGTAGGTTACCCAATTAATTAAGTGGGGCGGGTATAAAACAGGGAAATTTGACCAGCCACAGGAAAGGGAGCGGGTATGGGGAGAGATTTTCATATTAGTGTTGGGGTAAGGTCGAGCTAAACATATCCATTATCATCCCTACCCCAAAGGTGACCTTTAGAGCTTTATATAAAATCATAATTGCTAAATAAAGGCAAGAAAACAATTACTTACGTTGCTTTCTGCATGGCCTTCATGGCAGCCGCTCCGGTTCTCAATGCATCCACGGTCTCTGTCGTAGCTTTTGCACCTTCTAACAATATCATCTGCAACATCCACCCATGGTTCATGAATTAGCAAATCATCTGAATGGAAGTTCTACAATCCTTGAACACTACATGGACCACAAAAGTATATTAAACCTAAGGTAACCTGATCATGAATACGCAATTGGAAATTTCCAAGCTGCTCAATTTGCTGTTCATAAAGCCTCTTCCTCTTCAAACATTGTATAGCCGCTGCATAATAACAACAGCGCTTCAGATTCGAGCCAAATTGTTATACATGCATTTTTTTTTTCTTTTAAAGGCATCAACTTACAATAGAATAGAGAACTACAAATACCAATAATAAAGCATTTGAAAATAAATAACAGTCCATGGTAGTTATGCCAAGAAAGCAATAAATATAGCACAACAGCACATAAATCTATTACTTCCCTTATGTCTGCCAAATCAAAGTAATTACGCCAACAGGCAGGGAGAAAAAATAAGTTAAGAAAAGGCAAAAGAGCAAAAGTGGTACTTTTAGCCTCAATCTTCCACACCCAACCACAACCAACAGAACGGGGGGATACTGCCAAAGAAAAAAAATTGGCATGATAAAAAGAACACATGGACAAATACAAAATTTAGGCTTTGAAAATATAATAAAAGAGAAACATTTGATCATTGCTCCTAACTTCTTACATCTTTACCTTCAAGCTACATGGTAATCACCATAGCAAATGCATTCAATGCTAGAATCATAGAAGTGCAGTGATTTGTAATATCAAAACTAGCCGAACAAATGCAATAAATCCTACACCCAAAATCGAGTTGCATTGGTGAAAGCTGAATGATGCAAAACCAACTCCAATGGTATGGAAAATAAAAATGGAACAAGAATACAACAGCTTATTATTTTATGTAGAAATCACATCAAAGAACAAACAAATTTGCCACCAACAAAATTTTCATGTAAGTATCGAACCCATCATCATTGATAGACTGAAGTGCACCAAAAAAATGGCCATCTGAAGAATAAAATAAAAGCAATTACCCCTCTTGTTCTTTGCTCTGGTGAATTCCTTGGCCTTATCAACTTCTGCGGCAGCCTTCTTCTGGAGTACTTTCTCCTTTTTTTCAAGCATTTCAAGTGTCTACACATCATTGAAAAATAAAGACTCAGATTGAGCCAAAATGGGAACTGATCTAAAACCAACACCGATAAGCAGCACAGTATAAACACTAAAAAAATTCCAAATTCCACTATCCCCCCATATTAACAGAAATTCTCTTCATACAATAGAAGTAATGTTCCATAGAATACAAATGCAGCCCAAAACAATAAAACTTATCGATTTGATTTTGGCTCTGGATCATTTTCGACAAACAACAGCTAAGATTGTCTACTCGAGTCTGCATAGTCATTTAACACAACATCAAACAAGATATATAACAGTATAGCTTCATGCAATTCAAAGATGGTACATGCTACGCACCAATTGCATTTCAAGCTCATCCCCTAATTAACATCTCCAAAACCATCTATAGAAGAACTTGTAAGCCTAACCATTTAATCTCAATTTTGAATTTTGGAAACCTTCAAGGCTAAGCCCCCGAAAACTCAAACCTTTCAACAGTTAGAACTAATAGTAAGACAGTGGTCACTTAATAGCAAAAACAATCAATCGCATACAAAGGGAGAAAACACCGGGGAAATCACATCACAATTCACCAGCTCTAATAATAACAGGAGGAAAAAAAAAATCGAAACTTCTAATTACTTTATTTATGGGTTTTAAGGGAGAGACCACCATACCTCATTCAACTTGTCTAACGTGGTAAGAGCATTAGTCTCTTGCTTGGGTTTGCCGAAAATCCGAGTAAACATGGTCGATTCGGTAACAGAATCAAACAATACAATCTTCTGAAACAATCAATTGGAACATCAAATCAGGCGCCAATTTTGATCGCCCAGACACTTTTCATCCAAGAATAAATATGTATATGGTTAATTTTTTGTTGTCCTAGAAAGAAAAACACATTATACACGTACCTTCGAAATTGATGTCAGGAGTCGATAGTCAGCGATCCGACTGGCCCAAGAATTGACCAGGTAAAGGAAAAAACAAATTCAGGGTTTCCGAAAGAAGGAGCGATAGATCGGGGTACGTATTCCAGGTTTGGGGAAAAGACGACGGAGAGACGAGAGCTTGATGATTTTTCTTAGGCGCGTCGACAACTGATTAGAGAGAGAGAGAGACTGCGCCTTGGCTTGGGCCTGGCCTTGCCTTGCCTTTGCCTTTGCCTTTGCCTTGGCCTTGGCCTTTTTTGTACGTCACCATTAAGATTCCACGCCGCGACCACTTGATCGAGTATTTATACGTCAAATCAAATAGTGCTTACGTGGGCCTTTATGTCAAATCAAATAGTTCAAAAAAAAGAAAAATGTGCTTACGTGGGCCTTGTTTGAAGAGATTTCTCTTGATAAATAACATTAGCTTAATTGGGGGATTCATACTTACAAGTGGGTCCATTTAATTTTTTAATTTTTTTAAAGTAATTAAAATTATTTTATTATATTTTAATTTTTTAATTCTTTAAAAATTAGCTATAAAAAATTTAATTTTTTTCTTTTTAAACAAAAAAAAAATTAACTTTTTAGCCATAGTTACAAAAAAAAATTAACTTTTTTCTTTCTAAATTAAGTATAAGTTTGAGTATGTTTGCCTAGTGAGAATAGAATAAGATAAAATGGGAGGTAATTAATAAAAAAAAATTAGAAATGAAAATAGAATAAAAATCTATTCTATTCTTTTATTTAGTTGGTAATATGAAAATTATAAAAATAAAAAAGACATTTTAATTCTTATAATTTAATAATATATTTTAAATATAATGAAATACAATACAATACAATATAACAAAATTAGTAACATAAAATTATTAAAAATTGTAAAAATAAGATTTACTTTTTAAGTTTTTAACAATCATAAAAAAAATAAAAAATAAAACATGTCAATAAATATTTTTTTATATTTTAAATAGCCAATAATGTAAATTTGAATAAAAAAAAAAAACTCAATAGGTAAAGCGAACAATTTTTGACCTGAATTAGAATTAAATTAAAATTTACTTGTGAGAAAAAAATTACCAAAAAAATATTTCTCAACAATTTCAAAACACTATACTGTAAATTTGGGCCAGCAATGGGGCTTAGAGGTAAAATAATATATATATATATATATATATTTGCTTGAGTTTGAATAGGTGCAAAGTTTACTATGGCTCCGTTTAGTTTGTAAACAAATAAAAAAAAAACTCTATAAATCTCTATTAATTTTATATCACATTAACTTTTTTCTTTCATTACACGTATTACGAATTCTCAATTTATCTCAATTTATCTCACTTTTTATCATTTCAAACACACCCTACGTTGATTAGAAACTAAATTAGGAATATTTCACGACTTTTTAAAGCCACGTAAATGAGAATAAAGGCCGAAACACGTTAGGAGGTAAAACTATCATCTTTTTATTCGGATGAAACTAAAATTTTCTATCTAATAAGGAACATGTTAAATAAAAATTTTCAACCTTTTGAAAATTTCATAATACAAATATGGCTTGCAAACAGATTTAGAAATAAAATGATAATTTTGTCATCTAAGCTTAGTTCGGGTCGGGTCGGGTCGGATCGAAAATGCCTGATTGATAAAAATATATACGTGTGTGTATATATATATATATATATATCTAATAATAATTTTGACCATTCCTAAAACTTAAACTACGAATCTAAGCAAAAAAAAAAAATAGGACGAGTATAAAATGGTAATCTATAGTTGTTCAAATTTGGATTAGGCCAAATTTTGTTTAACTAGTTATTAAAAAATATGTTGATAAATATCTTTTAGGTGGCATTTAGTTTGCATTTCTACTTTTTATTTTTTGTTTTTATTTTTTATTTCTTATTTTTTGTTTTGAGATTCATGTTTTAAGGATAATAAAAGCACATTTAATTTGAAATTTTTTTGTTTTTCATATTTTAGATTCTTTGCGTTTTTGGTCAAAAAAGTTTCAAATAACTTTTGGCCATTTTGTATTTCATGTGTAAATCTATTTTTTTTTTTAAATATTATCTTGTAAACACGAGTGATTAAATGCATTTTAAACTGTTCTCCTTATTTTTAAAAATGTAAAATAAAATATCAGCCCAAAATAGGTATATTAAATCGACCTTTAAACTCCATTTAAAATTAATTCTTTCTTCTATATTTACATTAATGGAAACAGATAAAAAATTAGATTATGCAACCATCATTTTGGTACAACAACTATTTTTCTTTGAATGAAAATTTATTTTATAATTTAATTTTAATATAATACCATTGTAGAAAAAATTTGATCAAATAACACAATATAATATGATACATTATCGTTTGTAATTCATAAAAATAAAAATAAAATAAAATATTATGAAACTATGTTATGCCCTATGATATTTTAAAATTAAACTCATTATTCAATTAAAAGTAATTTTCTCAAAATCTTACGACACTCTATTGTAAATCATTTCTCTCTTAGAATTGATTTAATTTTAAAATAAAAAATTGAATTAATTTGTTTTGATTTGATAAATAAAATTTTATGTTTGGAACACATATTTAAATTTAAGAATTAAATTGAATTGATTTACGAGAAAAATCAAAATTGAACATATTAATAAGAAATAAAAAATAATAATAAATATGATATATGAGAGTAAATTTATCAACTTATTTAGGTGGTTTAAGAAAAAATAAATAAATTCTTGTTAATTTTTTTTTATTTTGAGTTAGATTTCAAATGATATAAAAATCTCAAAATTTAAGTTACAAAATGAAATCAAATCCAACTTATAAAATTTTATTTTAATTCTAAACATAAGAATTAATAAAAATTTAAATCTCGACAAATTTACTATTCCAAATACTGTGTTAGATTACATGAGAAATTTAATATATATTTTAGATTTGGTCGTAACATTTTAATAATACTTTTTATTGCACACCTACAAAAGGTCATTTTAGTCAGTTCACTTTTAAAAAATTGCTTACTAATTTTAAATGTTCTTGTTTTCATAATTTAAATAATTTTTAACAATTTAGAGTTATTGATAACAATTAGCCAAAAAAAAAAAAAACGGTCCTTTCATCTTGTAGTTTTATGACAACTATTTACTTATAGATTTTGAGACGTCACAACTTTAATTCTCTATAGAAGAAATTTCAAAAGAAATATAATGTGATATAATTTGGAATATTGTTATATTGAGTAAAAATAAATGCATTTTAAACTTTCTATGTAATAGATACGAAAAAAAAAAAACATTAATTAAAGATTTGAAAAATACTAGTTTGGTAAACAGAGCCTACATTTCCATTTCACTTATAGAGAGAAATTGACTCCCTACCAGAATGGAAACTCTGATATCATGGCAACCTTCTCTCTCTAACTCTTTGGTCTTGATTAATTTAATTATAATAAAATTCCATCCTTGATCATTTGAAAAAATAAAAATTTGACGGCTGATATTTCACATTTTAGTCAATTTTTTTAGTTTCAAAAAAATAAAAAAAAAAAGATATTTTGAATTTTAATCTGTAAATACATAACAGTCCAATCTAATCCATTGGAAACCTTGGCCAATCCCATTTTGGTAGAAAGATTAGTCCATGACATTGGGTTTGTGAGTCGCGTGATCAAAATTGGACGACTTACAATAAAAATAAATTTAAAAATTATCACTTGAAATTTTAAACTTATTTTTTATTGTGATCCGTTGGGTATATCCCCCTCAATTTTGGCAAAATAGTAATTAGGATTGTGTATATGGAAAGATGCTAATTTATAGCCTTGAAAGATTCACTAAAATTTTATATTCCAGCTCTATTTATGCCACCAAAACATAGAGACACACAAGCACAACCCTCATTACGCTGGAAAGACAGAACTTTACAGTACTGTTTCATAACAAACCCTTCGCCATGAAGATCAAAACCTCCAAACCCTCTAAAGCAAACTCAACACCACCCACAGTAGACAGCCCTGCTTTACTTCCATCGCCGCGGTCCAAGCCTTCCTCAAGAACCACCCATAAATCTTCAATACAGCGAAGGCCATTGGCCAGGAACGATTCTCTTTCTCAGGCTTCACTGGTCGACTTGGCGAGGTGTAATCATCAGAGATTCTGGAATTCAGTGTCGAGAAACCTCAGAAGGTACTTCAGCTGCTTGAAGCCGACGGAGCCAATTAGATCCAAAGACAAGGGCAAGGGTTCTTTTAAGTTTCAGAAAAACAATGTCCATGGGAAGATGCCACAGCAAAACTGTAACTACTATAGTGGAATGGACGCAGAAGATCGCGACGAGAAGATTAAGTCAGCCATTAACTACTGCAAGGAATCTAAGGCAAGAGCTTAATTTATAAATTTTGTACTAAAATCAATTTAGACGGGGCTGTACTGACTCTTGCTTGAGATAAAATTAATGAGTCTATAAGTTTTTTTTTTTTTTTTATTTAATTAGTTTATTTGGGGAGGCTTTAATCTATGCAAAGAAGAAGAAAGAAAGGGATGTAAGGGACATTTGTATGCAGTGAATATTTCTTAGTGAAAATTGGTGTTCAAGCGAGGATGAATGAATTGTTTTTCCTTTTGCAGTTGCTCACTAGAATATTTATTTTCTTGTTATTTTTAACCAATGTTATGTTTTGTACGTGGATTTGTAGTTAAAAAAGAATTTAAGAGAGAGAGAGAGAGAGAGAGAAGGATAAGTAAAATGAAGGAAAAAAAAAGGTCTTATTACAATTTTTTTTGTCGGGGAGGGGGTCAAGGTAGAAAATGAATATATATTTGTAAATGATTTTCTATTTGTAAATATCAATTGAGAATTTTTTATAAATTAAAATTATATATTATAAAATTAAATATGATTAATTATAATATTTTTTAAAAATTAATTGAACAAATTGGACCAGTTCAATTTAGATATCGAGTCATGTCAATCCAATTTACCTGCCTACATACACACCGTTTTAAGTTTGAGAATAATTGTATGCTTAAAAAATTGTGACAAAAAAGTCAAGAGGTAATAAATTTTCGTATATTTAATTTAATATAATGCTAAACAATTATAAATTTTTTTTTTTTAATTTATAAGAATGAAGTGGTTAAGGTTGGACCTACCACTTGTATCATTTTAATAAGATTTTTTATTCTATATTCAGGATTGTGTATATAGAAAGATGCATATTTATAGCCTTGAAAGATTACCAAAATTAGATTATAATTCAATGGTTCACATATATTCATGTATATTTTAAGTTAAAAAAATATGAATACTTTTAAATTATTAAATTTTAATGCAATAATTCTCGAATTCGATGTCACGGGACTAACATTGAGGTCAATGTTAGCCTCCTTTTTTTCAGCAAATCAGCCATTAACTACTGCAAGGATTCTACAGCATAGGTGATGCAGAACGCTCTTGCCTTCATAAATTTATACTGACTAGGATTTTCGGGTTCCACGAAGATCCACATAGGGTCCTAAAGGACTCAAATCAATTTAGATGGACCTGTACCGACTCTTGTTTGAAATAAAATTAATGGGTCTGCAATATTTTTTTTTAAAATAAGTTTATTTGAGAGGCGTTAATCTATGCAAAGAAGAAGAAAGAAAGGGATGTAAAGGAAATTTGAATGCAGTAAATACTACTTCGTGAGAAATGGTGTTCAGGCGAGCATGAATGAGCTGCTTTTCCTCTATGGTAGTTATTCCAGACTTGCACTAGACCATTTTTTTTCCTTTGCGCTAGACTATTTATTTTCTTGTCACTTTTAACCTAACGCTAGTTTTGTACATGGATTTCTAGTTACAGAAAAAAAAAAAAAAAAATGAGCAAGGGCTAAGAAAAATGAAATAGGAATTAAAAAAAAAAGGGTTCCTATTATATTTTTTCTTTTTTTGGTTAAGGTAGAAAATGAGATAAAATGAATATATATCTGTTAAAAAAATTAATTTTACTCAATAAATCATTAAAATAACACTCATTAGCAATTTTATTATCCACAGATGGCCGCTTTGCCTTGTGAAGATGGGCCTATACAGGTAATGCTGCTTCGACGCATTTGTATCAACCACAGCATAGTGCTATACAGACTTCCAGCAAGAGGGATGAAGCCTGCCTTTGTATTCACTGTGAGCATTTGTATGATTGCAGAGAGCGCCCTAAGCACATTCAAAAGGCATGAAAACAAGATTTGCTAGCAGTAGCAGAACAAAATCCTTTTGGTCCAAGAGCTTCTTTGTTTTCCCCAGTGGAACTTAGTATTCATATTGGCTTTGTATTCAATGTGAGCATTTGCATGATTGCAGAGAGAGCACCCTAAGCACATTCAAATGCATGAAAACAAGCTTCACTAGCAGAACAAAATCCTATTGCTCCAATAGTTTCTTCGCCTTCCCCACTGGAATTTAGTATTATTGGCTTTTGACATTCAAGAAGGCAGACCATTTTATATTTGTCATTCTGTAACAAAATCAACTACCATGGACTCGAATAATGAGCAAGGTGAAGCATGACTACATTACTGAGTGCAAAATGACAAGTGACAACAGTACTTGAGCAAACAGATGTAATAATCTTTGCCTCTATTCCCGTCTCTCAGTCCCTAATAGTAAGCAACAAGAAATTTTTGCTGGATACGACAATCTCATTAATCACATCCAATTCACAGTTGTCCTGAGCTAATATAATATCCACACTAGGATGTGCTCCAGCACCACCAACAAAACCTTGCACTCATGCATTCTCACCCTTGCCGGTTACACGGCAACCAAAAAATGGAGAAAGCACGTCCCAGGGCCGGTAAACACTCTTCTTCAGGATCTAATCATTCTGTGTTATGATTTTAGTATCTGGTTGCATGAGAGTAAGCCAAAAGTCATGGTGCACAAATTCTTTTTAATCTCTACGCAAGCATGCACACACAACTTAAAACACTAATTTGAATAGGACCACATGCAATAATTGGGGAAATCCTTTGCCTTGCATAGCTTGATAGCTTTCTGGTGCTTATTTAGCTTGGGAAGAAAAAGTGCCAGACTCTCAGAAACACCTCTAGAAGAGTGCAGCATGCATTCGCAAATGAAATTTAAAGCCATAATCCAATGACTATGAGACTATCTCTGAGGGACGCTAGAAGGTATATGGCAGATATAGATCTTGCATTACAGCTTGAACAAGACAGGGAAACCGCCATTCAACCAATGCCCGTCCCAAAGAATAATAAAACAGAAAAGTAAACTACACCGAGTAATCCCGTACTTTACCTCCAATCTCACTTTAGGATATGCAATATAAATCGTCCCAGCTACCTTTACTTTTAAGTCGTCCACATTGCCTATTCCATTAATTATATCATTAAACCCAAATTGTCCCTTCCATCAATTATCATTAAATTATTTTCACGGTAACTGATGGAAGAGGAAATGCTGGACGATTTAAGAGGACAGGTAGCAAATTTGGACGATTTAAAGTAAATGGTCAAAATGGTGAGAAGTGCACCTCAGACCACACAGAATGAACGAACAAAACAATTTGATTTTCAAACAACTTCGCTAGAGAACATTAATGGATATGGAAAACTAGCCTCAACGCACCGAAAACTTCACATGAAACCCAAAACTTGAATTTTTACCAAACAAATTAATTCATAAATTCAACATTGTTCAACAAAAATAGAAAATGCAATAACAGTAAACATAAGGGTATCACAAAATGGAACCCAATAGATCATTCAAATACCAAACCATCTTCTACCTATAAAACTACCCATTACTCTAGCTTACTTCTCTGACGAGTTTGGTCCCCTCTTCTTTCCAAATCCAACAACTGCAAGGAAAAAAATGCAATTGTATACCAGACATCAGTCAAGTTCTCAAATGAACTAAAAATATTCCCAATTATAGCATCAGACAACGAATATAAAATACAATTCAATCTCATATTCACCCTTTTTCCCTATGTTTCTCATCAATCAAAACTCAACAAATAATAATTTATTCCTTTGAGTTATTCAGATCAAGAAGCAGATCTAAACTAACTGAACATAACCAAAAGGACGAAAACGTTGTACAATAAACATAAGGATACAGCTATACACATAAAAGGATGCACACACACGCACAGACACAAACAGGTGAAAGAGAAGGGATGAGGAAAATTACCGGCGGTGACGAAACGGCGATTGTACTGCATACGCTTGTGAGCGCGACCACGGGGCTTCTTCTTCTTGTCCTGCTTGGCCACCTTGGGGGTTTGGCCTCTCACCTTGCCAGCACGAGCCAGCGATCCATGTACCTTACCTGCGAAACCAACAACTCAAAATTAGCTAATCCCGGTCAAAACTAGACAGATTTCAACCTAGAAATTAGAACCCTATATTAGATTGTGGTCGGAGATCTGAAAGAAGAAGGCTTTGAGCTTACCCATGGCGGATTCTCACTTCTCTGAACTCAGATTACTTTTTCTTCCTTGGTGGTTTTGAGCGTCAGAGCGAGCACAGAACAAAACGAGACTTCTAGGGTTAGGTTTTGATTGTATATAAATCTGTGAGAAGTTGGGTTGGACTGGGTGGATTTGGGATTGGGCCGGACCTTGGTCTCTTCTTGAGCCCAATAAAATATGTTAAATTGGGCCTAGGAAGCTGCATTTTTTACGTAACCTTGAAAAATAATAGCGCTGTGCGTTTCGGCTTGGCTCTATAAAACCAGAGGGAGAGATGTTCAATTGAACAGAACAAAAAAAAAAAAAGGCGAAAGCTTTGATAACAATCGCACGCGGGGTTGACATTTGATCTTTGCACAGCTCAATTAACTAAATAAGGGGTATCTCCTTTTCGAAACTTTCCAAACACATAGACTTATTTCTATTAATTTAAATTTCAAATTACGTGGTGTATTTCCCGTAAAGTATAAAAAGATTAATATAAATTAAAGATTTTTAATTAAATTTAGCATTCTAAACGCACTTTGCATAAACAAAAATTACACAAATTATTGTTTTTTTTTTCTATTTATTTTTTATTTACTTCTACCTAACACGGTGTTAAGTTTGATGCTACCAAAATTCCATGCCTCCCCATTCTAAAAATATTGAATTTATAAATTACTGTAAATGTGTTTGGATGGAAATGGATGGAAGTGGCGTAGTTAAGATGCGGCGACGGAAGGCAGGTAGAGATAACTCAGCAACAGGAGGAGCTGGCAGCTAGCATTCTCCAACTCTACACAATTGAGACTCCGGGATTCATGATCTTCGCCAATGTTCCGCTAATCGTTGGCATTGGATTCATAGCATTTGTATGTATTTTACATGCTATTGGACAGCTGCACCTCTTTCCTAATTAACAAAAGGGCATTTGGTCTATCTGATTCATAAATTATAAGGTGTCCTTGGGTGTGTTTGTTTTGATCTTATTTTTTATTTTATAATTTTAAAAACAAACAAAAATAGTGTAAAATACTTTTGGTTACTTATATTTTCAATAATTATTTTAAAAAACAGAAAATTACATAAAATACAAAATGGTAAAAAATTATTTTGAGCGTTTCTAATTTAAAATAAGAAAAATCTCAAAACACAAAAAATAGGAAATGTCAAACTAAGGCCCCGTTTGACAACCATTTCGCTTTTAGTTTTCTGTTTTTGTTTTCATTTTTTTAGAAACTGAACATGAAAACTCTTTTGGTAAATTTGTTTTTAATTTTCACGAAAATAAAAACTGTTTTCAAAATTTTCAAAAATTATGAAAATATAAAAAATGCGTTTTCTCAAATTTTCATTTTTAGTTTTCAATTTCTTGTACAACCATTACCAGTTATAACCATCAATTACTATCATTCACTAGTTGTCACCGACATCCAGCCATCACCGCCACTACCTTCTACTCATCTTCAGTCACCGCCAAATATATTATTATTTAATATAAAAATATTTAATTAATATATAAAATATATTAAATTTATAATATATTATTTTTCTAATTGAATTATATATTAAATTAATAATATATTATTTTTATAATTTAATATATTAATTTATATATTAAATATATTAATTACATTAATTATATTAAATATATTAATTAACTAAATTATATTAATTATAATTGAATTTAATTTGTTAAATTAATATTAAATTATTTTTAATAAATAATATAATAACTTATATTTTATATATTTTATTTTTATTGAATTAAATTATTTTTAATAAAATATAATTAAAATAAATACATTTAATTAATTTAAATTAAATTAATTATATGATTAAACTTAATTAATTAAATTAATATAAAAATAATTTAATATAAATTATTTTTAATAAATAATATAATTAAATTATATTGATTATATTTTATTTTTACTGAATCAAATTATTTTGAAAAAATAATATAATTAAAATACTTAAATTTAATTAATATAATTAATAAATTAATTAAATCAGATTAATTTAAGTTAATTAAATTAATTACTATGATTAAAAAGAATATATTTTATTAAATTGTTTTTAAAAATAATTATAATAAATTGTTTTTAAAAATAATTATAATAAATTATTTTTATATATTTTATTTTTATTGAATTAAATTATTTTTAATAATTAATATAATTAAAATAATTAAATTTATTGAATTTAATTAATGAACAACTATACTACTAACTAACATTTACCGCTACTAAATTTGTTTTTAAGTTTTTATTTTTTTCTACTATGTAAATTAAAAACAAAAAATTAAAAATAGAACACAAAAACTAAAAACTGAATATAAAAATTAAATACAAAAATTAAAAATTTATAGTTTTATCAAACGGGCCCTAAATATATTTTTTTATTTTTCATATTTTGAGATTTTGAAAACATAAAACAAAAAATAAAAAACAAAAATAAAAATAAAAAATACAAAAATACAAATACAAATCAAATGCCACATTTTTAATCATTTTCTATCCCCAACTTCATTATCCTATGTACTCAAATAATAATAATAATAATAATAATCTATGGATGCAATTACTGTTACTTAACCAAAGCAATAGCAATTGGTGAAATTTGTACAAAAGTTAGAATTTGGTTATGTCTAGTTTGGTAGCGTTTATATTTATTATTATTTTTATTTATATTTATAAATTTTTAAAATATGATAACAAAAAGGTATTTTGCAAATTTATTCTTATTTTATATTGTCAAAAAATTAAAAATTTAAATAAGAAAATTATATTTTTTTCATTTTTTATAAATATTTTATCAATTCTAATACTGTGTCTATTTTATTATATTATATTAAAGTAAATTATTTTATTCAAATATTTTAGTATTGTGAGGCATGAAAAATAAAAATAACGATTCTATCGCATCGCACTCCCTTGGTTGTCAAGTTTTCTTATGAGTTGTTTTTCAAGCGTTGAATTGACTTGAACATTAAATTATCACGAAAATTTAAGCCTTGGAGTGCAAGGTTGGAATGTTGGGTTGGAAGTGAAATGTCAAAATATATGGGTAACTTGGACATATCTTGTTTATGTCCAAAAGTTTAAGCCATGTGTTATATTGAACAATCCTCGTGTAACGTTATTCTTCTGAGATCGGAAAGAAACCCGCAGCTGCTACATGAGGGTGGCACTG
Organism: Vitellaria paradoxa; assembly: GCA_019916065.1. Classification (NCBI taxonomy): domain Eukaryota; kingdom Viridiplantae; phylum Streptophyta; class Magnoliopsida; order Ericales; family Sapotaceae; genus Vitellaria; species Vitellaria paradoxa. Next base: position 51,262,556 of record CM034234.1, on the reverse strand, counting down.
GGTGAAACCCGCCGCATGGACCAAGTCGACAATTGTCCACGAGGTGATAAACCAACCTAGGCAAACCCTGACTGACCGGCTCGACCGAGAGGTACTGTTAGAAGTCTGCCGAAACGGTAACCTGCCCCTCCCCAAAGGAAGAGTCGAACTTGGGACCTCACGCAGCCCAAGTCTTTAGGCACTCCCGAACTCCCACTCGACCACCCTTGAAGGGACTCGTGTAACGTTATTCTTTTATATATGTAGAAAAGTTATAGGTACACTCCTAAATATCAGAGATATCAGTAGTGTTTGGATGACAAAAAAATTTAAAAAAAATAGATATAAAAGCGACACATATTAAAATTTAATTGAAGGAAGTTAGAAAAAATTTGTAACTTTTTTTTTTTTTTTAAGTTTTTGTGTATTTTTGCCAACTAAATAGGACTTAGAGTGCGTAAAAAAATTAAATTCAAGTTTTGTTTGGGAGAGTAAGAAGGAAAAGAAGAAAAATAGGACTAAATTAAATAGAAATATACCAGTGGTGGAAATTTACAACTTAGTTATTTCTTACAAATACAAATATATATAAAGGCAATCAAAGTAACACATTAAACTATTTCAATTTTGAAAATTATGTTACTTTTATATTTGACTCTTGTGACAAGCATACTCGTGTAAAAGATTTCTAAAATTTTGAATGACCGTGTGTTGTTTGTTAGTTAATTTTTTAACGTAAACAACTATATTTTAAACGAATAAGGCAAAGAAATAACAATTTCTTTTTCTTATTTCATTGCCATACGAAAGAAATAAAAAAAGAAATAAAAAAACAAAAAGGTAGATTATTATTTTATTTCCATGTTTTACATCTTCTTTACATTTATCAAAATAACAGCTTTATATTATTATTTCATCCTTCACTTAAATTTCAAAGAAATGAAAGTATTTTCAAATTTTATTTATACAAAATTAAATAATGAATCACTTTTATAATTTACCTCTGTTTCCTTCTTTCACCTTCTACACTAGTTCCAAACTCAACATTACGTTACAAATACATTTTTGAAATATTTTTTTATTGGCCTCCCTTAAAATTTAAAATTCAAACAAGAGTTTTAATCCTTGTTTAAATGGTAAGTTATTCGAGTTACTTTTATCATTTTTACCAAATTTCAAAGTGTAAAACCCTTTTAATTAAAAGTATTTATTTAGATTGATAAGTGAAAATTTTATGTTAAATACTGAAAAGTGGAAATTCTATTTAGAGTACATTTAAATAGAAAGTCAAAGACATATTAAAAAATAAATATAAAAATTGGGCCGAGTAAGGTCAGGGTCAAGAAAATTTATCCCTAACCCATTTCATTGATCTTTATTAATATTTTTAATATTTTAAGAGGCAAGTAGTGGATCAGGGTATGGTTCGGATCTCGAGTCAGGCAGAATAACCAAGCCCTCACCTGGGTTACTCGTGCCGAATTAGAATAGACACTTAGAAAGGGTTAAGTCGATGTATAGATTGAGTCCAATTAGGTTGGGTCACGATCCAACTTGACCTATTTACATTATTATAAAAAAATATTAAAAATTTATATTTTTATATTAAAAAGTATATATTTTTAAATAAAATTATTTTTTTTAAATAAAAAAATTATTTTTTTAAATTTATATCAAAGTGAGCTTAATTTTAAATATGACTTTTTTATTTTTTAATGAGCAATTCTCTCAAATTAATTTGACCATTTTAACAGTCCTCGGGTCGGACGCTCTCTGTAGGCTCCTTTTATTGACCCGAAAGCGCGGGAAATTTCGCACCAAATTGGATCCTCCTCGGAGTGGAATCGTTTGAAGAATCCACAGATTCAGATTTCAGTTTTTTTTTGGCTTTTTATTAATTTTTTAATGATAAAATTTACACTCTTATACTCTAATTTTTTTGGGTTAATTTTTAAGTGTAAAAATATTAAATTAATAAAAAATTATAAAAATTAATTATAAAAAAATTAATTTTTTTCTTCTAAAACCCATTGATTATCACAAAAAAAAAAAAAAAAAACTGACTATTTTACCATCCAGGCTATTTTACCATCCAAACCAAGCCTCAAATGCGCCACCCGAGCTCAACCAATAAATTCACTGCAATCGCCAACCCCTAGGGTTTAGCAAATCTCTCTCGCTCTACGTATCTCTCTGTCTGCCCATTTGGTTGTCAGAGAGATCACAATATGTCAGCCAACACTGCGCCGCCGGTGGATCATATGTCCGCCATGACCCTGTCCGATGCCGCCGAGGAGGCCCAGTTCTCTCAGCGCGTCCTGATCCGGACCATCATTGGCCGCCCTGACGGCGGCGCCGGCCTGGCTGGACAGACTGTGAGAGTCGGCGGATGGGTCAAGACTGGCCGCGAGCAAGGCAAGGGCTCGTTCGCTTTCCTTGAGCTCAACGACGGGTCCTGCCCTGCCAACCTTCAGGTCATCGTCGAGGCCGCAGTGGCACCGTTGGGACAGCTGGTGGCGACTGGTACGTGCGTTCACGTGGAAGGCGAACTGAAGGTTCCTCCTGAAGGGACGAAGCAAAGGATTGAGCTTCGAGTTCAGAGGGTTCTCGATGTTGGGGCTGTGGATCCGGCCAAATACCCGTTGCCTAAGACCCGGCTGACTCTCGAATTCCTCAGAGACTATGTTCATCTTCGACCCAGAACCAACACGGTAGATTCACAGTCACTCTCCTCAATATCTTCTCTTACGTACGTCTGTGTGTATATTTATTAGCCCAACTGCTCATTTCTGGATTTGATATTGTTGAGTAATATGATTTTTGAATAAATTGCATCTTTTTTTTGCTACTGACTTATGGCTGAATTGAGCAGCAGCATATATGAATTCATTGGTGATTATTTGTGGAAATTATGAATTTTGAAGCTTTCTTGGCTTCTTGGAGCGGTTGAGTCCAAGGCAAAACAAAAGAAAATGCAAGGAAAAATAAAAATGAATGATAGGGACTAAATTCTATGATTGATTTGGTTGCGCTAAGAAAATGAATATCGTTTCTCAGAAGGTCATATTTTTTTTTTTCGGTTATCATGAGAAAATGAACAAGGAACATCTCATTTTTCTTTTCCTTCCCTCAATAAACCTTAGATCCATGCATACAATATAAAGACAAGAACTTTTAGTTTTTGATAGTCTTTCTCCCCATGCATTCACTTGATACGTTGTTTTAGTGGTATTAGTTAGTTTGAGGCTATTGATAAGTTACTACATTTTGCTTCATATTTGATAAGTTTAAAGTTAGAAGCAAGAATTAAAACTACGTCAATCAACATTCATACTTGAATTTTTGAGGGACGTTGTGAAATTTGAAGTGATCTGGTTCTGTACATAGTTTACAAACTGAGACTCAGGTTGATCTTAAATAATATTTCCTACTTAAGCAAAAAAGAGAATTTGAGTAGGGGACTCTCTCTCTCTCTCTATTATGCTCACGTGCGCACGCACAAAAGCATACACGTGCAAAAGCATCAAATTCTGCACAATTGTTGCATTGACATAATTTCAGCTGTTGCATGCTTACTTGAAGTTGACTTTGGTAATGTTGTTGATGATGCGATGCTTACTGTTTGTATTCAGATTTCTGCAATTGCTCGCATCCGGAATGCGCTGGCTTATGCAACCCATACATTCTTCCAGAAACATGGGTTTCTTTACATTCACACTCCAATTATCACCACTAGTGATTGTGAAGGTGCAGGTGAAATGTTTCAAGTCACAACCTTGATTAGTGAAGCAGAAAAGATGGAGAAGGAGTTGATTAAGAATCCACCTTCTGAAGCTGATGTGGAAGCTGCTAAGCAAGTTGCCAAAGAGAAAGGAGAGGCTGTTGCACAACTAAAATCAGCCAAAGCAAGGAAGGCGGAAATTAGTGCTGCTGTTACTGAACTAACAAAAGCTAAAGAGAATCTCTTGAAGGTGGAAGAGAGATTAAAGCTTAAACCTGGTATACCTAAGAAAGATGGGAAGATTGATTACTCCCAAGATTTCTTTGCCCGTCAAGCATTTTTGACAGTTTCTGGACAGCTTCAAGTTGAAACTTTTGCCTGTTCCCTTAGTAGTGTCTATACCTTTGGCCCAACATTTCGTGCTGAGCACTCACATACCTCAAGGCATCTTGCAGAATTCTGGATGATTGAGCCTGAAATAGCATTTGCAGATATTGAGGTAAGATATTAATTTATATCTGTTAGTAAGTAACATATTTAACTTTTTGAGAAGATTATTTGAAATTAATCAACTATAGCTCAATGGTTTGATGTTGATTTGGAATTCAGTTAATTTGACTGGTTGTTTATCTATATTCATGTGTAAATAAATGGTTTTCCATATCTGTCTGACTTGATTGGTAATAATATTTAAAATATATATATATATGTATATATATGTACCCCTGAACAAAGAATTGGCTCTGCTTTTTCTTGGAACACCCCCTGGGGGAGGGTTGGGGGAACACTCATAGCAAAGAAGACACCATTTTTGCAGGCTTCTACCTAGTTTATTTTCAAATGATTCAGGAACTATAACAGGTGTTCAGATGTCATGTAAAAAGTCAAGTAAAAATTTATGTATTAATATTGAAAGTTTTTTTTTTTTTGGTAAATATATTGAAGGGTTCCCCACCTAGTGGGAAAAGGCTTGGTTTGGTTTGGTTTGGTTAAGTTAAATATATTGAAGGGTTGATAACTATTATATTAGAAAGGATCCCTGTGGGAGGACAAAGAAGCGTTAACTTACTCCTTTCTGGGCTTACATATGTATTAGGCTATAGAAAGAGGACATTTCATTTCATTTTTCCGGTTTCATTTGAAAATATTGCATACCCCCTGTAACATCCCATGGAAAAGGGCAGAGAAGGATTAGATACTTCCTTTCTGTAGTTTCATAAGCACTAGGCTAAGGAGTGGAGGAAATTTCATTTGTCTCTGCTACATCTCCAGGAATGAGGTGATGTGTTGGAGTTTTGAAATTTCCTACTTGGAATCTGTAAATGGTGTTGATGAGATTGTATTAATTGAATTTCTATATAAAATGTGATAGACCAATGTAGTTTTTGTATGACATTTAATAAAGCTCATTTTTGTTAATCATGATTGCAAGTTCTACGGCTTTGTTTAATCATGTTGTCTTCTTATATTTTTGCAGGACGACATGAAATGCGCAGAGGCGTATGTGAAATTCTTATGTCAGTGGCTGCTTGACAATTGCCTTGACGATATGGAATTTATGGTTAAGAACTTTGATAAGAGTGCAATTGATCGGCTAAGAATGGTTGCTTCAACTGACTTTGTTCGAATTACTTACACGGAAGCGGTTTCAATTCTTGAGGAAGCATCTAAAGAGAGGCAGTTTGAGAACAAGGTGGAATGGGGGATTGATTTAGCATCTGAACATGAAAGGTAACGTGGTTCTCCATTGTAAATGTGTTCTTTGATATCCATATCTATACTGACTTTATGGTCTGTCAAATTGTACAGATACTTGACTGAAGTGAAGTTCAAATCTCCTGTTATTGTGTATAATTACCCAAAAGGGATTAAAGCATTCTATATGAAGCTCAATGCCGACAACAAAACTGTCGCTGCCATGGATGTGCTTGTACCAAAGGTAATGATATTTTATCTGAACATATTTAAGTTGCCCAGTTTCTTACTGCGAGTCTGCAACATGCATTTCATTAAAATTTTCTGCAGTTCTCAAATTTCTCTTGTAGTTTGTGACAGCAGGATCAAACCGTTTGGAAAATATAAATCGTAAACATGATTGGCTTTTATGTTTGACAAAGATTAATCTGTTGGATCCCTTTTTCAGGTGGGAGAGCTAATTGGTGGAAGCCAAAGGGAAGAGCATTATGAGGTCCTCAAAGAAAGGTTGGAGATGTTATTATTCTTGATTATCATTTTTTTTTTTTTTTTTTTTTTTTGTGGGCTACATGAAAAATAGGTATTTTTAACCAAATTATGGCTTTCCAACTGGACTTTGCTCAGTCTAGGTCTTTAAGTTCAGAACTGAACAAATTAATCACATACAGTGTGTTTGGCATAAAGGAAGTCTTGGAGGAAGGAATAAGGGAAGGAAAGAAAAGTTGGTGGGAGTAAGTGTGTTTGACTGAGTAGAAAAGTGGGAGAAAGTAAAAGGAATATATATTTGTATGTATTGTATATATTATAATTTATTTTTTGAATTAAAAATTATCTTAAGAAAAGTGGGTTTCACTTCTTTAATTTTTTACCATATCTCTTTTATCTCTCTCCCTTGTCCCCCCTCTTTTCCTCCCAAATTTGGAAAAATAAAAATATGTAGGTCCCACTCTCACTTTTTCACCCTATCTTCTATCCCTTTTTTCCTTTCCTCTTCACCTTTATCTCCAACCAAATTATGGAAATGGGGCATTATCCCCTCACTTCCTGCCCCCTCCTAATTTTCCATCCAACCAAACATAGGTTAATGAGGAAAATTTAATGGTATTTCTGTTTACATATATTGCAGGATATTGGAGATGGGGCTGCCCCTTGAGCCATATGAATGGTACCTTGACCTTAGGCGCTATGGCACTGTTAAACATAGCGGGTTTGGTTTAGGCTTTGAACGAATGATTCTATTTGCCACAGGAATTGACAACATTAGAGATGTGATTCCCTTCCCCAGATACCCAGGAAGAGCAGATCTGTGATTTGTTCCGATGATACATGAATGCCAGGATCTTGGATTAGCAGTAGCTTTTCTTTCACACCGCTGGTGTTATTAATTATTGTTTGCCTCGACAAAATTCAACACAGAAATTACTATGAAATTGGATGTTTGTTCCATATTTATTGTTAAACTATTGGAATTCCTAATTATACGTGTTTATTTGATGTCGAATTACTGAAAAATGTTATTATGTTAATATAAACGGAAGTTGGTTGTAGGATGAAATTAATTATACTTATTTAATAATGTGTCATTATTAGGTGGGTTGGATACTATTTGTATTAAAAAAAATTAAAACTTATATTTGTAGTAATTTATTTGTATTTTTTAAAGGTAAATAACATGCCTAAAAATCGCTAAATAAATAAATTTTAATTAAAAAAACTAAAAAATTATTGGAAAGTTATCAGTTATTTAAAATTATCCCAAAAGGGGCAACTGATTCGGGTCGTCTAACTTCTCAATTTTTTATGTTGATATATTTTTTATCTCAAAAATTTGAAATCTAGTGTATGTTTCTTTATTTTAGAAATATAACAGCTGGACGGGTTTGATCAACAATTTTTCAGAAATTACTGACCGGTGAACTCCCTTGAACTGCACAAGTTGTGAAGAGCAGGTAGCTACCAGACCTGGTGGCATTCCACCCGATTGATTATATGTAACAATGAAAGTAGTTGGATATTTTAGCGGATATTATTATCATATCAATCTAGTTAAACTCGTTAATTACACAAGTATTATGTTATTCATTTAGTTATATCAACTCATTTAATTTGAATTTAATTGGACAAGACTTGGACAAATTCTTGTCGGTACCCAGAAGTCATTTCAGATTCATCCATGTAGAACACCTATAGCCAAAAAAAGAGGGGAATGGCTAGCAAGCAGAGCGAACCATTTGAGTGCGGCATGTCGCGTTCCACTCAATTTTTCACCTTTACCTCGTTTCAAAGACTGGGTTAGAATTATTGGCTTCCTCCTGCTGTGAGCTTCAGGAAACTAAAAGTTTTATGAGTGAAGTTTGAGAACATTTTTATTGATCGCTTTGAAATTATATAAATCTTGTTTATTTAGTTCACCAACACTCTTAAATATTTCTTCATTATTATTCAGCAGTCGGCCAACCAACTCAAGAGGGGCATTGACAATGATGTATGATGCCCAAAACAATGTAAAGCCTTTAATCCTCCCGGCGGGGTTGGACCCATCCCTAAAGCGTCCCTAAAGCATAAACCCGCATGAGAACCTCCTGAATGTCATTGCCACCCCACAAGAAATGGCTTCCAAGGAGAAACTCTTCGAGTAGTCTCGCCCACCACAAGGCTACAGGTTATAGAGAGCATATCATTACATGTAAACCCACCAAGATGTTAAGCATCTATGACTTCTAAATGAATGCACACCACAAGCATTTCATTACATATAAATCCTCAAAAATGTGGCCAAGCATCTACGACTTCAAAATGAATGCAAAGCTGCTTCGCAAGTTCCCACGACACAATCTCTTCAAAGGTGCATCATATCTGAACCTCTTCCTAGCTAACTCCATAAAATAAGCTAACCCCGCAAACTGTCACCTCATTTTCTTCAAAACTTGGACCCCAACAAATTAAGCATACCCCCAAACTGTCACTGCATTTTCTACAGAACCAGAAAAGACTCCCAACGAGATGGAAAACACAATAAAATCCATTTTAAGTAAAAGAACTGACATAAATGTATTATTACAACCAAAACAAAGATTATGCAGGTGGTGGAAACCAAAAATGAACTAGCCATAACAAAGTAAAAGAACCAAAATAAAACGAATGATACTTCATCCATCTTAAGCACATACAAGGGAGACATAACAAAGCGAAAGGACTAACATTAATGTATTGCTAACCAAAACAAAGATACCGGAGTCTTATGCTCTAAGCAATGGATCACAGATCAAGAAAACAAAGTCACAAAACACTCAGCTACCCAAAACTCTCATGTATCAGTAAGGTATTAGAAAATCAATCATCCTCTTCAATCACCTTGGTACCCAGACCACTCAGCCCTTCTGCTGGGATTTCGGCAACGGTAACAAGAGAGTAGAGCTCTTCCTTCGCATCTTCATCATCGTTTCTCTTACGAGCAATGCGAACTCTGACCCGTCTTGGGACACTTCGGATTCCCCTGCTCCAGATATACTTGTTTAGCTTGACGTCCACTCTCACATCCTTGGTTCCCATCGCCTTCTGTGCAAATTTCTTGATCTCCTTTATGGCCTTGGGAGCCTTCTTCTTGAAAGTGCTGTAATTTACAACACAGTGCAGAAAAACGCAAGATTACATCCTATCTCATGATATTACAGAGCTTACAGTTCAACTGTTTTGAGACAATAATAATAAATAAATAAATTAGGTGCTTCAAGCTTGTATGAGGTTCTATGTTATTTTGTAGTTATTTAGAAAAGTGCAACAACTAAGAGAAGTGCTTAGCATCATACCCCAAAGGTTGCAGTACAGAAAAACACACAACTCCTAAAAATGATGGATCAACCAGACAAGGATATATTAAATGGATGGATTAAGTAAACTTTATCATGGGTCAAAACTGATGTTTAACCCTCAACACATTTAAAATTCTCTTTATTAGTCCAATGATAAATTGTACTCACATCGAGACTAGCATGATTTAAAGTGAGGATCGATCATTTAAATGCTAAGACATAGATATGGAATTGCTAATGATCTAGTATGGAAGTTAAAATCCTGATTTAACTTGCACCACTTAAATTTATTAAGTGTCCATATGAAAAAAAAAAAAAAAAATGGCACCAAAAGAGAGTCCACGCCTAAACATAAGATCACATCCAGACATCCTATCTCATGATATCAGAAGCCAAATTTGGAGTACTATATTCACCCAAGCAATGATCAATAGAAACAGATAAATTCAACGGGCAAGGCTATGAATCTCTGGCTCACATTGAATCCACCCTAATATAAGTGATCAACTAATACAGAACTCACAGATATTAATTCATTTGTTATCAATCTTGAGATTACTCGGATGAATTCATTGCTAAGATTCCTCAAGAAATCCTCCGAAGATAATTTTATGGAATATAGATCTAAAAATCATAAACCACCACGGATCAAGGAGAACAAGGCATAAAAATACCAATCTAATTCATAGCAGCAAAGGGTTGCAAATAGAACCAACGAGCTAATCCATATGGCTATAAAAGTGAAATCAAGCACATGTAGATGTACACATTTGCTATATACATATATATATGCATGATTGTATATAAACATAACGCATAAATGACCAGATAGATTGGTTTATACCAGCCGTGCAAGCGCTTGTGGAGGTTCACGGTGTACTCCCTAGTCACCACCTCTTCCTTTCTTCCTTTCGTCTTCTCCACCATTTTCGCTCTCTCTTCCAAGTACTCGGAGAGTCCTGCACTCAACCCACACCCGTCAGCTAATTTTCCTCCCAAATAATTTTCAATTCATAGAAACTTGCTTCGACATAATTTTCACTGGCAAAAAAACCTCAGATCTGCCGTGAAATCAACATAGCTAACAGAGATCATAGAACAGTTAACAGATACATTTCAAGACACACAAATATATATATACGTATATATGCGTACACGCGATGCGCAGAGAGACAAAGAGAGAGAAAGCATGCCTCTAGGGTTTGGAGGGTCGAAGTGAGGGGAGGCGAAGGCGACAATGAGAACTGAGATAAAATGGACTGGTATATAAACCCTAATTCTATACCCTAGTTAAGGTCTGCGAAGCCCACAAACTCCTGTTGGTTACTTGGGTTATATTTGGGCCAAATCCAGTTTTGTTTGTTAGAAGGCCCAATGCCCAGCCTTTTATTGGCACTGCTTATTCTTTTATTTGTTTATTTGAATTATTGAGGTTATGCTCAATCTGTACACCTACGTGATAAGGTGTATGTTGGGAGCTTAATTTTTCACATAAACCTATTAATTTTTGAGATTTAGGTGTTGGACAAAATATCAAATTTGTCTCTTTTCTACTCAATAATAACTTACTCAACTAAAAACTTATTGAAAAATTTTATCAAACACAAAAAGTTACTAAAAATTATTACTTATTTTATTAAGTACAGCAAAAATTTTAACTACCAAATTTTAACAAAAAATAGCAAAAGTTATTAAAAACTGAACTCTCAATCGACCTTTAAATTGTACTAAATATTGACACATGTCAATTTTTAATTAATTTTTTTATTTATTTTAAATTTAAATATATTATAAAAATTCGTGGAAACGTACTTTCGGCTAGTTTTTAAGGTATAATTTTGCATTCATCGATAAATTTATTTATTTAATTATTTTTTGAGTAATTCTTGTGACTTAAGGTGTGTTTGGCTAGTTAAAAATTATTAAAAATTTTGAAAAATCTTTAAGAATCTCTGAAAGTTATTTATTTTTTATTTCACTAAATTATGAACTCATAAATTATTTCACTTTATCTCATTTTATCTCGTTTTTATCACTTCACATACACCCTTAGTAATTGCAACTCTAAAAAAAAAAGAAATAAATATTTATCAACTGGAGTGATGTTATACTGACTAATTTTCAAATAAAGTTCAATGTGAAAACTGGTGAAAGTAAGAAAGGAAATCTTAGGCTTTGTTTAGCATTGATTTTCAAAATATGCTTTTAGATAGAGTTTCCATTAATTTTTAATTTAAAAAATACAATAAAAATAATATAAATATACTATTTAGTGGCACATTTAAATGCCCAAAAAAATAAATATTTACTTTCAAAACCACTTAAAACATTTTTATAAAGACTTTGATTTCTGTTTTATTTGTCATGATTTCAGGAAAAAAAGAGGATAAAAAATATAATTACTAAAAATAGAGTTTTAAGAAATAAAATGAAAATGTATCATAAATAAAATAAAGGGTCAACTAGTAAATTTTAACTTTTAATTTTTCACCAACAATTATTAATTTTACCAAACGAATAAAAAATTAACTCTTATCAATTACCAACTTTCGTTATAAAAAAAAATCAATTTTTTTTTATTTACAAAACACACTTTATACTAAAAAGCATTAAGAAATTTAACTTTTACACCAAAAGTTATCAATTTTGTCAAATATTTAAAAAAATTAATTTTTCATCAATTAGTATTTTTAAATAAAAATATTGTAAAAAAATTATTTTTTGCCTAAAATTAAGTTACCAAATGGGTTCAAAATAATTAAAAATAATATCACAATAGAATTTTGGGGTGTTTGGAGCATTAAAAAAAAAAAAGACTTTTGTCAATTTTTCTTATTGAGTGTTTGATCTGCTATTCAAAAAATTAAAGAAATTTAGTCCAATTAAAAAAATTAACTATTTTTAAAAAAATTTTGATATAAAACAAATTTTTAAAAAATTAAAATTTATTGAAAATTTTTGATGACTCAACACCCAAAGTTAGCAACAAAAACATTTTCCTTTTTCTTTCCAGATTTCTCCCCACATACTCAAAACACTGTAACACAGTGTTCGAAGTCAGAGAAGAAGAGCAACTAAACCCTCTCCATCCCCGGCGGCGCAGGTTAGTGTTTGATTTGAGGAGAAGAGAAATGGAAATGAAGAATTCCTTTGTGTTTGGTTGTTAAGTTTGAATTGACGAGGAAGAGAATATCATTAAAAAAAAAAAAGGAAAAGGAAAAAACATATTTCCTCCCCTTTTTCTCTAAACTTCCCGTAAAACACAGTCTTAGCAAATCATTTGGGCTGTCTCGCTGTTGCCAGAGCATTTGCCATTCGTCTCCATCATGTTTATCCTATACTCCTGCGCACCTCTTCTTCAACCTCCACTTGTTTCACAGTCCACTCTTTCCCGCCAATCCTACCACCACCTTCCATTTCCAACCTATGCTCTTTCAATCCAAACCAGTGCTCAACCCAAGCCAAGTCTGCTCACAGCCAGAGCAAGTCGAAATGAAAGAATGAAAGCCCAGAATTTTCAATCACAATTTGAGGAAGCGAGTGACGGTGAGGGTGGGAATTATGAAGGTGGAGATGGGTTTTCCCGGAGTCGATTCCGGCGAAGAGAAGAAGAGAGGGATTATGATAGGGACCCTGAATTTGCCGAAATTCTTGGGAGTTGTCTTGACGATCCTGAAAAAGCCCGGTCCAAAGTAAGCTAAATACTGCTTAATTCATTGAAATAGTTGTTGTCAATTCTAGGGCTTATTTTTTTAATCTTTGGATCATGTTTTTATGCTATTTTAAGTGAATTTTTTTTTTTCATGAATGCTTCGTATTTTGGTATTTTTGAGTTAATTGGGAATTTGTACGTGACTGCATAAGTTGCTGATTGATTTCAGTGATCTTGTCTATGTGTTTATGCATACATACATATGTAATGTGTATATATCAATTCATGATGTATTCCATATTGGACTTTTTGCTGTTACTTAGAAGGGTTAATTGCATTTTTTTCAGATGGAGGAGAGATTGAGGAAGAAAAGGAACAAGATTTTACACACAAAGACTGGTTCAGCAATGCCCATGAAAGTGAAATTCAACAAGTAAGTGTTAATATGTAATTACCATATCAAACCTCCCTCTCCCAACCTACGTCCTTGCACATTAATAGATGAGTTTCACTGCAGGGCACCAAAAGGCTGAAGGTGACACTTGGCGCGCACAATATATTAGGTTGCGTTTAAATTTATAAATTTGAAATCAAGAGATTTCATTCTAATTATTTAAGGAGAATTATTTTATTATAAGATAGGGATTTAATTGTGGATAGGTTGTGATGGATTGGAAATCACCACGAAAAAGTAGTTATTTGAAATATTTTGTTATAATGCCTCCACTATTTTGGGAAATAGCAGCACCACTTCTTTGATAGTTAATTATTACAAAAATTCTATATCTTATTACATAAATTAACTATCACTTACATTTTAATACAATTTAATTGCAAATCTATTAATTTGAAATCTTTAATTATCCAAACAAAACCTTATACTTACAATTACAATTGAGTTTCTTCAGTAAAAAATGTGAATGAAAATCATGCACTAGATATGTACATATAGATGGGTCTCATGTGATATATTTATGTACTTCACACTCCGTCTAATGTGAATCCAGATCTGCCATAAGCTCATTGAATTGAATCAATCCATGGTTGTGTAAACACATTTGTTTTGTCATGTCATTCTTTGAGCAGCGTCAGTCTACCATGAGCTTATTTAATTGAATCAATCCATGGTTGTGTAAACACATTTATTTTGCCATGTATTCTTTGAGCATCATTGATTTAACAAAACGTAGTTTTTTACTTAAGTTAAAAAGGGGGCGGGTGCATTATGAAGTTTCATGCACAAATTCTCATTGTTTGTCTGTTTTCCATATGCTTCCTCATAATGTTCATAGATAATTATCTATAATGTCTAAATATGTCAGAAAGAGTTCTGTGTAGGAAAAATTGTACCTTTACAAACTACCAACTCAAATTAACCTTTACAAACTAACAAAGCCTCTCTTGATAATGCCAAATAGTTGCAACCAATGAAAATGCTAGAGATTTTCTGCCACATCCAATCTTGAAAACCAAAGTAGTAGCCTTCTAAAGTCATTTTAAGAACATTAAATATTTCATTCGAGTTTGTGTTGGAACCATCAGTCTTTATATGCTCAAGGTTGATTACGTCTATGCCCGGAAATTCAATTACCTGGCATGTCTTTGAACTCTCTTCAGCCATGCTAGACGCCCAATCCATTATCAGATCATATTGTACGAAATACTTTTGCCTTTGGCAGAATTTGAATAGTTAAACATAGGGCAAGGTTATGACTTTCCTTGAGGTCATGTTATTGTGAGGCCATTCTTGAACTTATGGAAGTGTGGAACTTTCGTTGATCAAAGCTTCTTCTTCTACGTCCTTAGAATTTAGGCTGTCTGCAATTTTTTGGGTTTTGAGTGATAGGCGGTTTCTACTTTTTGTTTAAATAACAAGCGCCATGGATCCAAGAACTCGGGGATGTTTGTTGCCTCTCTAGTTATGTATCTACCTGCAAAACCATATTTCGTGAGTTGCACAATGATAAAACTAAGCACACAAAACTGCACCAGAAAGAAGTGCAGTTGTCTTTGTCTTCTAGTTTTCAGTCCTTCCAGATTCCATTTGCTCAATCTAACTCAACTAGCCTTAATTCCGACTACATGGGGTTCATTACATGGATTTGTTTTCTCCCATTTACTATATTCAATACTTGTTGCCTCTTATGTTTCTATCCTCCCTTTACGTGGCCTATTAAATGGTATGGACTGGGCTCTTGTTTTCTAATTTTAATTTCCATAACAGGTTTGAGGGTTAGAATCATGAACACAATGATCATGAAAAAATTTAACTGAAAATTAACACTTAAATTTAAGAAAAACTTGAGAGCATGCTTCTTAAGGTGCTAAACTAAGGAAAAGAATTTTGCTGATGTTTAAAATTGTTAGAAATCCATTTTCAAATAAATGCATTAATAATAGCATGCTTTCTGCTGCTGACACCAAAGTAATGTTCTAGTTTGATCTGGCGGATGCAATTTTGGCATCTTACCTTTCTATGTGGTGCACATGCCTGGATTCCTTTGACTAAAAAATTGTAATTTGTATTCCTTTTTCTTAACTTATTCTCCATGGTTAACATTATCAGATTTGATTTCTCAAATTCATATATATGGTTTGAATTCTACAATGTTCCATTGGACAAAGATGTTTCCTTAATTTGTGATGTAAGTAACCTCTCCTATCTCGCAAGTTCCTAACTATTATTTATTCACAATTGCTTCTCAATGACATAGTTGGTCTGTCTCATATGCAGACAATTCGCTCATGGCACATTGTTGGACGTCTCGGTGGATGCAATTCTATGAATATGCAAGTAAATCTGGATCCCCCCCCTCTCTCTCTCTCTCTAAGTCGTAATTTGTAGAAAAATGCTAACAAATTGATGGCAAGTACAGTGCGATGACAAACGTTTTGTTGAACATCATGCTTACCATCATTCATACGCTTATTCTGATCATTTCAGTTGTCGCAATCTCCTTTGGATAAAAGACCAAGTTATGATGCTATCCAGGGAGCAAATGTTACACCAACTACATTTTACAACATTGGGGATCTTGAGATTCAGGACAACTTAGCACGCATATGGTATGCTTTAGTTTAAAATCTTAGTTGATGATCGGAAGGCAGTTTTTCTACGGATATGAGAGATGATTTTTCCTGCTTGCACATTTGATAAAAAATTTGACAGGGTGGACATTGGAACCAGTGAACCATTACTCTTGGATGTTTTGATTAATGCATTGACACAGATAAGTACTGAGTAAGCTCTCATCCCCCCCACCCCCGCTACCCCCCTCTTCCAACCCCTCTTCCAAAAACAAACACAGAACGTCTTCCCTTCTATTTTTCTCATCATGGAAATCATATTTCATGCTGGGACTGTGTAAGTAGGAATGTTATCAAACTGAGTTTTAGATTACTCAAGCTTGGTTTGAACAAATAGCATAAGGCTCGAGCACGGCTCCATAAAAATAATCGGGGAATTCTCGCGAATAGTATGACTAACTAAAATGACGTCATTTTTGTCTAAAATATTATTAGTCAAAATGAATAACTCAATTAAATCAAAATAATATCATTTCATTAAACCAAAATGACGTTATTTTGGTCTAAAATTCGAGTCAAGCTTAGTGACTTGAGTTTGGCTTGAACTTTGAATGAGCTATTAAAAAAGCTTGAATTTTGCTCGTTTGAGGCCATAAATTGAACTCGAGCCCAGCTTCAACCAAGTTGAGCTTGAGTTGAAATCTATTATTTGGGATATACCGGCTTACCCTTACTCATTTGCCTTTTAATTTTGGCAGCTACATTGGAATTAAGCAAGTAGTGTTTGGAGGATCTGAATTTGAGAGCTGGAGGGAGGAGTTGAGATCAGAAGATGCAGGGTACAGTGTCCACAAGATTTAGGCAACTTTAACTATCATGACATGAGAATGTACCCGCCTTTGTTACTTCGTACGGCTGAACAAAACTACAGTAGGTGTATAGTCTAAACTAAAATGTGTGCAAAATTATAGCGGCGAATGCGTATCTTGAACTGACAATGTAGAATTTTAAGATATTTAGATAACTAATTCTTCCTTTTTATGTTTGTTTTGTGATGAAAAATGAAAGAAATTTTTTTTTAATTTATTCAAATAAGAAAACATATATTTAAAAATTTATATTATCTTCTCTTTTCCATCAATTTTCTTTTTCTTTTTTTCTGCTCTTCTATCCCCCTCCCCCCCCCCCCCGGGGAAAGGGGGGGGGGATCTGCATCCAAACACCCTCAAAAAATAAAAACTCGAGAAGCAATGTGGAGGAAATGCATGCCATTACAAAATTGATCCATGAGAAACTATTCCATGGCTGTCTTGTGGGTGACCTGCTGCTGTCCAAATGGGTGATTTGTTTGCCGATCGGCATACATCTCTGTCTATGCAATTACAAGTTGAATGTACGTTGGAACTAAAAAGAGGCTCCCATTCCTAGAGATTTTGCACTCACACAAGCTTAAGAAGGTTAGATTTCCATGCCATTGTTCATTAATAGCTCCTACCTGCTCAAAACATATAATAATAGCATGATTTGAAGTTCCAATTCATATGTCATAGAGAAGTTCAAGCCAATCCAAACAACATTACTGCAATTACCTACCAAAAAAACATAAACAATACTCCAAGTCAAGTTGGTCCTAGAACTACAAGAACAGCTCATTCATTCATTTACAGGCAAGCCTCTATGCATTTAAACCCCAGTGCATCACCAGGAGTCCAGAGCTTGCACCTTCTGGCAGATGCACAAACATCAAATGAAGCAAAATGACACTGGATTGGCCTTACAAGTCCTCAAAGTTGTTGCGGAGAGACCACCACCCATGCGATTGACTCTATCTCTTTCATCCTTTCATCAACCAGTTGATTCAGCTGCTGCTCTTGGTTAGTTTGACTGTCATCCATCTCAATGTTGCTAGCTTCACCATCCTTGGACCTAAACATGACAAATGACATTTCCTGATCATACTCTGTAGGAATGTCAATCAATCGTTTCCCTGCTACCCCCGCGTCCTTCCCTATGACATCAGCCCTTATATGATCTGAAATGATCGTCCTGTAATTCTCCATGTACTTGTCCACAGGATCAACGCCAAGATAAATGAGCACCTCCCAACACTGCAGAAACTGTTTCTTGTTAATTTTCAAACTTTTCCTGACATCTTCAATGGCACTTAGAGGTGGCCCGAAATGACAAGTTTGGCTTTTCTTTGAGAGATTTTCTTGCTTCAGCCGCAAAATTACCGAATCAAGTGCTTGCTTGATTGGATTAAAAGCAAGCAGGCGTTGCACATCAATACAGGTACGCACATGTTGCAAGGAGTCCGATGGCTCTTCAACTGTCAAGTCATAAACGTTTTCACTAATTGCAACATTGTTAAGCACCTCTACAAGGCAACGGCCGTAACCTTTGTGCTGGTAAGGAGGCAACACAAGTATCTGCCATCAAATATGAATCTCATCAAATGCTAGAAATAACGAGGTGTCGCATTTAATGTGCAGAATCAGAAATACCAAATACGGATCTTAGAAACACTAAAACCGGGTTCTCTTTAGTAGTCAAACTTGTAACCAATGTAAATCAGAGTAAACCTGACCAAGCCGCAGACGTAAGCTATCAGGGTAATGGTAAAAACGATAAATTGCTGCAAAACCAAGCAATCTAAGATGATTGCCTCCCTCCTGGTCAACTTTCTTCTGAGCTACGAGAATAATCTCCCATCTTGGATCAGTAATGTCAATAGGATTGCTACCTGATTCAGTGATATAAATGATTAAAAACTGAAGCTCAATTCTATTGCAAGGAATGTGATAACACAGATTTCCTTGGTCCAAAACAGGTAAGAAATTACCATCTACAAGTAGAAGAACAAGAGGAACCAATCGACTGTAGAGATATCCAACAGGCATGGTACCTACAACCCGAATAACCTGGTCCAATGGAAAGGAAGTGTACCCGTGACAATCAAAACAAAATAGAAATCCGTCTATTGAAAACAAAAATAAAAATTTCCAAAGCTAATGGCAACTTTTTGTATACTGTACATGCAACGGTGAGGCAAATAATTGGTTTTTATATTTTTATATGGAGAAACATTAAAATTGTAGGCTGTCCAGGGTCCACCCACGGCAATACCATGCTGCACCCAGAATATCCTTCCCCACAGTCACTAGACCACTTGGGCGGTGACACCTCTCCATGGATACCCCTTCCAGCGGGGGCAATTAGGGACAAACGCAAGGATACTCCCTCCCACACCACTAACACTAGCAGGAATTTATTCCTTGGGCTAGGAGCAACGTCCAAAAACCCAGCCTCCTATCCACCTCAAGGGAAGTACTAACTTGTAGTAGAGCCATCACGGATAAGCCGATTAGAGGCTGGAGTTAGAAGATTCGTCTCAATCAGCGAAAGAAGAGAGACACACCCATGCATTTAATGCCTATGAGCCAATAGTTAATACCCTTAACCGCTACCACCGCCAAGTGGCACCTTTCTATTCAACTACAGATCCCAACACCTCAAACATGACTGACATCCAAAGTTGCTTCACCATTACCCAGATAGTCTATACCTCAGACTGACCCCTAAATCCCTGAAGTGTAGTCACTCTCACCTTTGATGGCACAAGAGGCCTAAGGGCTAACGGCAACTTTCTGTATTCTAAATTGCAATGGTGAGGCAAATAATTGGTTTTTATCCTTTTACAGTATGGAACATGGTTTTAAAAAATGGTAACAGCTACTATATCGGTAACAGTCATGGTAACGTTGAAATGGAAGGTAACGGATGTTATGTAATGAAAATTAAAATCAGAAGTGGTTTTCTTTTTTTTTTTTTTTTTATTCACACTTCACCTAAATTGGCAGTTTTTTTATGTTTCAACAATCAAAATACATAGATATAGATTATTAGTGTTATTTAATGGTTTTACATCAATCACTAATGTCATGTTTATATATATATATATATATATAATATTACTTTTATTAAGACAACTCTTTGCATGAAACTAAGCTCATATATATATATATACACATATATAAAATTGTTTGTACTTGTATAATAATAAACATAATAATAAATATAGAATTACTAAAGTAAAATAATGTGATAATAGTATAACAATGACGCTTAATTAATAATTTTTAATATAAAATGTTAAATTAATATTCTTTAATATAACTAATATAAATTAAAATATGTTAGTAATAATATTATTAATTATATTAATGTCTCTTGGAGTTAGCCCGAATGGCTCGTAGGTATACTTCCAACAGAGACCACACGGGTTCGATTTTGACTCAAATAAGATGTGCATGAGGACAGCGTACATCTCCCTTTTTTACCCATCGGCTATACGGTTTGGTAAGGACTACAATAAACCAATGTGAGTTCCGAATTACCAAAAAAATTATTAATTATATTAAATTAAATTTATTATAATTTTAATTTAATATGATTTTACTTATAACTAATATTTTTATTACTCTGACATTGTATAATAGTGATACTTAATTAATGAATTTAATATAACTAATACAAATTACATAATATTTTAATATAAAATTTTATTATAATATTCAATTATAATTAACAATAATTTAATATACTTATGCTAAAATGTAATATATTATACTTATATATTAACATTATAATTATATTTATATATTTATATTTATTACCTACTAACAATCAATGCTAATGATCATTGCAATACCCAAGAAACCCAGCCTCACCGCCCAAATCACTTACAATCCCAAGCCACCGCCCAAATCACTTATACTATCCAAGGAACCCGCGCTGAACCTGCGCTTTGCAACTTCTTCACTTCAGTCTTTCCTTCTGTTCCAATTCCACAGTCACTACTTCTTCAGTTGAAAGCCGAAGCAAAAGAACTCAAACTAGCAAAGTTGTTTGCTTAATTTCAATCTAGAATTGGAAGGGTTCAATAATTCAATTCTCACTTTTATTTCTTTCACAGTTTTTGATTTTTCAGAAGACAGAAATTTGGTACTTCTTGAATACTTTTTTATTTTCAGATTTTGGGCTTTTCTTTTTCCGAATATCTATTGAAAGATCACATAGGGTTTCAAATCAATCTTTTTCTTTTCAGTATTCTATGTTTTTCTTCCCTTTTTTGTTGATTTCTCTATCAAGAAAAGTCGTACCGTTCCACTCCATATAACGTGGTCTCAACGGTATCGAATGGTGCCGACTCCATTTATGCAACTATCATTTCCATTATGTAACCCCGCTTTTTAACACCATGGTATGGAGAAACATTAAAATCGTAGCAACCCCACCTCCAAGGTCCGTCTGATAGTTCATGGAACTTATAAATGCAGTAACTACCCGGAAAAGTTATTAAAGCAGAACAGCTCAGCTTCAGAGAGCCAAGTTTGATGCCACATGAGAGTGAATTCTTTTATTTTTTTGGTGTGGGTTGGGGGGGGTACTAAATTGGCAACAAAAGATAGACCACAAAAGTCAAATCCATGAAATGAAGGTCAAATCCATGGAATGAAGATAGGCAATCATCACATTCAATAAGATGAACACAGCAAAGAATCAAAGATGATAAAGAGCACCTCAACATCAGAAAAATTGGTTTTTAAATAACTAGTAGGCTCACTGTTGTGCCCATTTGGAACACTTTGCTGCAATATCTCTCCTTTCGAGACGATAGATCTGTGGAAAGAACAAAACAACAAATGTCACAATAATCTTAACAACCAAAACAGTATGATTTAAGAAAGAATGAGAAAGCATCAACGAATATGACGGTAAGGTATTGAAGAAACATACTTAACATAATCAACCTCAGTTGAAAACAGTTGCAGGAAATCATCCTTTTTCTCAACAAGATTCTCAGCGAAAATATTCTGCAAGGAATAACTTTATGATCAGCACTCAAATATGTAAATTAACATTAAATACTTAGAAGATAGGTTAAATTGGCACTTCATAATCACCTGGAGGGCAGATTTCAGATCTGTGATCCCTTTGCCTCCCTTATATAAGGATAGAAACCATTAACAAGACATCAGAAGACACAAAGCTAAAATAAAATTAGCTTCTTGATTTGAAAAATGGGTAAGAATGAAATCCCTCACTGAAAAGGCAAATACAAATTTCTAACAAGATAACGATGAGTGCAAATACTTACATCAGATGTGCTCTGAAATGTAATATCAGCATATGCATGAAATGATATGCTGCTGATCCAGATGGTGATCTGCATGATTTGCAATAAATGATAAATTACAAATAACAAAAAAAATTTTTTTACGCAAGTTAAATTACAAATAAACAGCCAAAGCAAAGTTATAAGAAAATCAATAAAAGGATACATTAAAACCTAAAATACTGGTGGGGTGATGTCTGAAAAGAAATAAAAATGAGCAATGCAGCAGTACAATCAATGTTTGAAATATTCTCATGTAAAAGACTGCATGATCTGGATTGTGCAAGACAAAAGTGTGTTATTTCCATATTGTCAAGAAAGGCTTGTTTTCAACTTGATACAGTACATGCCCAAACAAGAATCCAATGTTCAGTCTCATCATTGACATGAATGCACAATGACAAAACAAAAGCAACTATTGAATGGCAAAAAACCAGAAACAGGAAAATTATCAGGACCAATAAAGCGAGGCAACAGAACAGGATAATGCACCTTTTAGATCATCAATTTGTCAACAGAGTAATCTTGAACAACTAAGGGGCTGTTTGGAGCTCCAACCAAATTCAAAAAACTCCAAAAAACTTCAAAAGTTCCAACTTTTTCAAACTCCAAAAGATTTCAACCTTTTTAAAAAAAATTTGTCAAAATCCGCTGAAACAAACTATTATAGTGCGTTCCAACGGATTTTGGCAGATTTTTAAAAAAGTTAGACTAACATTTGTATCAAAAAGTCCCACAAAATTCCCAAAGTTTTCAAAACTCTCCACTAAAATATTGCCACGTATCACTTTATATAATTTTTAAAAATTTATATCAAATCAAACACAAACATCCAACCATCATTTCAAAACAACTTTTTACATTCGAAATCCCAAAAAAAAATTTCACTTTTGTAAAATTTTGGTTTTTTTTTTTTTTGGATCACTCCAAACGGCCTCTAAATTTCCTATCAAATAAAATATGTACCTTCAACCCTTGGTAACCATAGATCTTCCCATCTTCTTCAAAAAATTGATTCAAGTCAACTGGTTGAATACACAAACTATCCGACTCTGGAGCATCCACCTCCTCTTTCCTAGAAACTGAAATATAAAAATCAAAGAAACAAACATGAAAAAATTAGGCTTAGAAATGCAAGGAAAATATAACCAAGATATAAACCCCGAAAGAGAGAACCACAACTAAGACAGTTGCAAGGCTGCACATCTAGACGGTAGACCTGCTCATTAAAAGGGCTAGCCAACTCAGGATTTGTTCAACAAGCCCAAGTGAAAACTGTAGAACAAAGCTTGTTTCAATGAGCTCAATGTCAAGCCAGAGAAAAAAAAAAAGGCTTAACCTAGCATGCAAATGTCAAAATTTATGATCTTATAAAAAATGATAATAAACCTGAAAACGGAAAAATGGCAAAACAAGTAATATTCCTCGTAGATGAACTAGACCACAAATAAAAACAAGTATGGATCAATTAACAGTCAGGCATAGAATTAAAACTATAGATACACATGTAAGGCTCAATAAAGGGGTCGGATATAGATTATCAGATTGAATAGAGCCTGTAATATTCTCAGCATCAGGATATGCATCCCCGACCAAAACCTGGACTCACAACTTCATTCTTAAGGCCCAAATTGAATGAACCTCAACTCATTAATGACATTATTTCTGGCTCCACCATCCTAGTCTCAAAGTTTTGCTCCCCCAAAAATAGCATAATTTTATGTATTAATTACTATGGATAATGGGTGCATATAAGATCTGGGTGGTGTATAGAGTCACGTCACCAGATAGGTTTATTCATGTGTGTAAGATGTGTGTGTCGTTATGAAAATGACATTATTTCTGGGTCCGCCTTACTAGTCTCAAAATTTTGCCGCCCAAAAATATGTTTTATATATTAATTACCATAGATAATGGGTGCATGTAAGATCTGGGTGGTGTATAGAGTCACATCTCCAGACTTGCAATCTAATATGGGTTTATTTATGTGTGTATTTTGTATGAGTGTGTCTCGGTATGAAAATAACTTGCTGACTCTCTTAAGTCACTGTGCATTACAAAAAGGCCCAAGCAATAGTGGTTTGGCACACAAAAGGAAATGGGTTGATAAAAATCAAGTCAATCAGGAGTTCACACCAACGCAACGACCAAAATCATCTGTCAATCACACTAACAAAGCATAAACCCGTACCCAGAAAAATTCTGATGCACTCTTTCGCTTCAATTCCAGCATCTGCACCAAATCAATTGACAAAAGCAAAGTCAGTGTGCGAGCAAGAGAGACAATGCTTCAACAAAAGGCGAAAAAAAAAATACCCCAAATGAAATAAATTTAAGATGAAATTGGAGCAGAAGTCCAGCGATTGACTCACCGATTTTGGAAAATCCGACACGGCGTTTCTTCTTGGGGTCAGTAACCGGATCGGAGGAGGACGACGACTGGTGCTTTGTTCCCATTTTCCAGCGGTTAGGGTTTCGTCTGAGCGGGAAATCGCCAGAGGCGGGAAATGCAGAGGGCGTACGTGTACAGTGCAAGAGGGGGTATATATAATTATGCATCTATAGAAGTGTTTAGTTCGCTTAAGATGTAATAAATGTACAATGGCACCCACGAGGGCAGTTAGTCTAGTGGTATAACTCTCGCTTGGGGTGCAAGAGATCCTGAGTTCGATCCTTAGAGCATGCCTTTTGGTAGTGTTTGAGTTTTGCTTGCTCCTTTCTTGTCTCCTCGTACAAGGGGAGGGTGTGTCCTCTTTGACACAGAAGCTGCTCTGCATAAAAGTATGTGTTTTAAAATTTACCATTGTTAGAGATATTGTGGGATTGATGATATTAGACAAAAATGTTTTTTTTTTTTTTATCTAACTTCTTCCATTATATTTTTCAAAATGTAATTTTGATGAGAGCCACTTGCATATTATTCGATTTTTTTAGAACAGTAGATGATATACTATTGCAACCTATGCAAGTTTTTTTCTTACTTATAATACTATCAGAGAAGTTTGTATATTATTTGTGTTTATAAAAAAATAAAAATAAAAATGTTGAAGAAATAAATATATATTCTTAATGGTAGGTGTTTCCAAATTTAAAAAAAAAAAAAAAAAACATTTCAGTAAAACAACAAAAATTGAGATGAAAATTAAAAATAAATTAAGAAAGAAAAAAAAAAACCATAACAAAAAGAGAAATGATGAGAATAAAAATATATAGGAAAGAGTTAAAATAGATTGCATATTATAACATATTAATTTGGAAAAATAAAATAAAATAGAATAGTTAACTTCAAATAAGTAGCAAATTAAGAGAAAGAGTGATTAATTTGGAAAAAAAAAATAGAATAGTTGACATCAAATAAGTAACAAATTAAGAGAAACGACATCAAATAAATAACAAATTAAGAGAAAAAAAAAACAAAAGTTGAAATGTTTTTCACATTAAAAAAAAAATTGTAAGAATAACACCTTTTAAAAATTCTATTATTTATAATTTTTCTCATGCAAAGGATTTTCTAATTATCTTCTAAATGCATTTATTATTCTAATATACGTAAAGGGAAAAGAGAAAAAGGAAAAAAGAAAAAAGTGAAAAAGTAAAAAGGGAGACAGAGAACCAAAACAGAAAGATTTTTTAGGTAAAAATTAAATAAAAAGCAAATTAGATGGGAAAGGAACAACCGAAAAGTAAAAATGAGAGAGTATAGACTAAAATGATAAATAATCATCAACCTATAAAAATGAGAAGACAAGACAAATGGGTAAAAAAAAAAAAATGGTTTAGTTAAAAATGGATCACACACTTTCTACCTAAGATAAATAAAAGATTATTATTTCTTCCTTGTTTTTTTACTTGTTTGTTTTACAATCTTTTTAAATTGTAAAAAAAGGTTCAAAAATTAAAAAGATTGAAATTTTATCTCAAAGAATAGGTAGTGGCACTTAAATAAATAGTGAATAATTGATGATACTAAGAAAATAAATAAAAATAGTGAGAAGTTAAGGGATACACTAAGAAAGTAAAAGAGTATAAACGTAAAATTACTTAAATAACTTATATAATTTTAAAAATTACGTATATACTCTTCAAATTACGTGTCATCATTGGCAGTTAAAATTAATGATGAAAAAAAAACTAAAAACGTTCACCAAATAATTGGTTTGACTAAATTTACAGTCTCACCAATTATCCCAACACTTACCTTATTATAATAGTATAGATATAAAATAATTTTTAAAAAATAATAAATATTAAAAGCTCTCAAAAGAAAAAATAATAATAATCAATTTTTAGCAAATAGTAATAAAATTACGAAAATGCCAGGCCTAACAGAGGTTGATTCACGATGAACTTCTAACAAAAATCTCAGCAGTGGAAGGAAGAACATAGAATGAGTGTTGTAGTCCTTAAAGCCTGAACATTATTTTGGCCAAGCATGTAAGAATTAGGTCCCAACGAGGTAACATAAGCAGAAGATGAAGTGAAAAGAAACATTTAGTCAATTGATGAATTACATCATACACTATAGATTTCAACTGATCAAATTTTGCACACATATACAAGACATATAGCTACAGACTATACATAAACACTTTCTATTTCTATATTCTTTCTCAACAACAGATACCTGTCCAAAAAGAAAAGTTCTTTACAGAGACGACAGATTTTTCATTTTTTGGTTGTGGGGCAAGATTCAAGGTGGAGGATATGAGAAATTACAAAAAGAACAAGCCTGCTAGAAATTGTCCCACGTCGATTTATGAGAAAAGTTACTTATCCCATACAAGAGATGGACTTCCCTCATCTTAACACCTAAACTTTGATATTGAGACCCTTACTCTTGCATACAGTTGGGCTTCTTTATATGGTACTAGAGCAGGTTTAAAACTGAGTCTCATCACAGATTATGTAGGCGGGTCCAGTTAGGATGGGTCTTGGTCCACCCAGTCCATGTTGGTTTTGAGGTTGAGACCCTATTCTTATTGATTGGATCCAAATACCACCGAGTACAGAAAATCCAGGCATCATCTGTTCCTTCTTTCCACGATCCCCACGCCCCTACTCTTATTTCTTGGATCCAAATGCCACTGAGTACAGAAGTGGAATAACTACTAGTAGGTGCCATCAGAAACCCAGGCATCATTCGTTCCTTCTTTCCACGATCCCCACCTCAATCTTACTCTTGCACAATGAGTCATACACCTCGAGATGAGACTGCTGGTTACAGAAGACTTGACCTCACGATGGATGAGCAATGCCATATCTGTCAAGCTGGTGCATTTCTCCAATACGTAGAAAATGAATGAAAGCGTAACCTCTATATCATCTACGAACAAACGAGCAATGATTTCTTTCAACCCCTTCACCCCATCACTCACTTCCAAATGTCCCGCACGAAAGCAAGTCTCTGCTGCAACCCAAGCCCCAGGGCCTAGGGTAAGAGATTTTGCTTTCGGAAAAACATCAAGTAGTCTCTCGAGGTAGAGCTTTTCCGCTTTGTCTGATTCGGCCCATTTCAAAGAGTCAACTGTTAGATTCTTGACTGTTCTGCCAGATGGGAACATGCCAACTAGACTGCAAAGGTATCTAGATTCGAGCTGAAGGGTTCTCAAATCATGGAACTCCTTAACTTCCAACCTACTTGCGCTTTCAAGGGAAAGATGGAAATCGGACAACAGGGGAGCATCAATGACAAGCGACCTCGGCTTCACACATTTAAGTTTGAGTTTGATGAGGCTGGGGGCACATATAGACAAAGACAGCGGAGCATTGGAAACTGACCAGTGGCAGGTCCTAAGGTGCAAGAGATGAATTTTGGGTTCCCTAAGTCCTCCGACCCCTATTAAATTGAGCACTTGCAAGGATGGGAAACAATCATTCACCTTACATAGCTCTTCATCATCGAGTCGTATGAATTCAAGTGTCAAACTTGTGAGCATGGGCATTTGATTCAAGCGATCCACTGACAGCCAAGCATTCTTCAGTTCCAGTTCAAGAAGACTATGGCCTGTAAATGCAAGAGGAAAAATGGACGTTTCTTAGATAGATAAACATGAGTATTCGACTGCTGAACTTGAGCATGAAGTCAACACAATGGGTTTGGAATTTGATGCCTAGTTTGGGTAAAAACCATATTTTGGTCTTATGTGACTTTTTTTTAGCTACATTTTGATTTTTTTTTAGTAGATTTTAGGTATGTTATTCACATTTCAAAAAAAAAAAAAAATTACTTAAGAATATTTAAAAATAGGAAAAGCCACACAATGGTCAAAAAAGAAAAAAAATGGTTTTTTTTAGCCCGTTAAGAGTTTTTCCTATTTGTAAACAATTTTTTCTGCAATTTTCTTCAAAACAAAATATGTGAATAACATATCTAAAAACTATGAAAATGAAATTTTGATTAAAAAAAAAACGAATAAGATGACCAAAAAAAACCTAGCATTTGGGTGTTTTTTCCCCCAAACTTAACTGACATTATAGATTTGATGGAATCCAATTCCAATTATGATTCCAAGCAACAAAACACAATCTCCATTAGTTCATAAATTTGGGAAGGAGAAAGGATAAGAAGATAATCACTTGTCTGCTCACCATGAAAAAAAGAAGAAAATATGAAAAGAGTATGTGAGAAAGTTTTAGTTTACATATCATTTCTCCTATAATTTTAATGGATTCTAAGAAAAATATTAGAAGCTATACAAGGAAATTTTCATCCAAAATGATGTGACAGTGCTATTTTTGAAACTATAAGGCCAATGATGGGTCTTCAGACTTTAAATGATAACGCCATGGTAATTGACACTATTTTGGATAAATTTAGAAAATTTTTGTTTGTACAGTGGATGTCATCATACAAATTCCTTAATCTAGCATTTTGCAAAGCACAATGGAAAACACATAATGAAACAATCGTTTCCCCTCACTTCCCATCCTTTTCCCTTTCCCTTATTCCAAAACAAATTCTGATAGTAATCAGATCAAAATAGAAATAAGTCAGTGGTAAGACTGGACCAATGAGGTGAAACACTAGTAGTATAAAAGATCAAGCTTTCCTACTTGTTGAAAAAAGCCCCTTCTCCAAAAATCAACAAAATACAAAAACAAAAGAGCAAGGAAATATGCATCTGAATTTTTATTGAATTCCATGAATGCAGAAAAACCTAAAGTATTATTTTTTCCAAATTACCAAATTCTAAGCTAAATTAACACTTAACGTGATTAAAAAAAAAAAAATCTGTTTTCCCCCAAATTACAACATTTTACATATTCTAGGTGTCTGCAACTTACAGTGCGAGGAAATCAAAGAAAGAATCTCCGATCGTCTCCAACAAGACTGGATCCAGAAATCCGAAATCGAAAGCGATCTCAACCGTCCGGCCACGCTCGGCAACCACTCGCCTACAAAGCCCACGTCCGTCAGATACAAATCGTCTGACGTCTCATCGTCAATTTCGTCGAACCATGCCTCACGAAGCGGCTTCTCGACGCCGACCGATACACTTTCGAGTAGACTTGAACTCGAAACAAGATTATTGAGAATGGCCTTGAACGGGGTGACCATCGACGAGGTCTCTGGGGACCGGGACTTGCAGTAGCGGTCGAAGGAGCATTGGAGATTGATGGATCGGACTTCGGAGGCGAGGGAGTTGAGGGTCTTGGAGACAAGTCGACAACGAGCGACGTCGGCCGAGTCGTTGAGTCGACACAATATTTCGACGATTAGCGGCGGA
Source organism: Vitellaria paradoxa (assembly GCA_019916065.1). Classification (NCBI taxonomy): domain Eukaryota; kingdom Viridiplantae; phylum Streptophyta; class Magnoliopsida; order Ericales; family Sapotaceae; genus Vitellaria; species Vitellaria paradoxa. The sequence continues at coordinate 51,232,765 of CM034234.1, read as the reverse complement.
GGGAGATCGTCCATCGCCGATGAAAGAGAGTCGCAGGCTTGGGTTTCGGGAAGGCTGACAATTGACTGGAATTGAGGGGTGTGGGAATTTTGATTTTTTAAGTGTTACGTTTGTCGGTTAGTGGAATAAACGAAGAACCGTTTAACTACCAATTTTTTTTAGGGAGCGTTTGGAGTAGTGAAAAAAATTAAAAACAAGTCAAAAGATAGTATTGATGGATACATGATAAAATTTAATTGGAAGAATTTAAAAATTTTTTAAATTTTTTTAAAATGTTTAAAAAATATTAGGTGACATTTGGTTTAATTTTTTATTTTTTATTTTTTATTTTCTATTTTATTCTTAAAAAAAAAAGAAATAAAAGATGTATTGTTTTCCTTATTTTGAAATTTTCTTTGTTTTAAGTTGAAAACGCTCAAAATGACTTTTTGTCATTTTTCATTCCATGTGTAAAGTTATTTTCTATTTTTTAAAACAAAATTTAAAAACACAAGTGACCAAATACGCTGTGCCTGTTTTCAATATTTTCAAAAGAACAAAATAGAAAATACGCTTAAAACAAAAAATTAAAAACAAAAATAGAAAACAAAAAATAGAAAAACAAACCAAATAGACCGTTAGAGATCTAAATAGACCCTTAATCTCATGTGTTAGGTGAGTTAATTATAGTGCTTTGAGTTGTGCAGATAGTATAAATTTATAAAATTATAATCCTATAATTCGTATTATAAATATAAAATTTAAATGTTGTAAAAATTTATATTATTTTGTAGAAAGACACACCGGCTAGAACAATGAATTTATGAGGTTAAATGAGTAAAATCACTTTTTTTTTTTTTTTTCTGTAAAAACCTTAGCCATCACTTCAGCTGCCTAATGTAACCGATATTTGCGCCATCCCCCGTTTAGTTAAAGGGTGCATTTAAGGTGCAAAAAGTTATTGTGAATTAGTAAAAATTATAATTTTATAATTTGTATAATATGTAAAAAATTTAATTCTATAAATTTTGTAATAAAATGTTATGCTCTAAATTGAATCTTATAGATTTGGTCGTGATATTATCATTGCAATAATTAATTTAGTGAGTGATAGTATTATTTTATTTTTTATCAATTAATTCAAAGGAATTTATTATTTTCTATCTCTTATTTTAAAGGACGAATTAGTCCGTACATAAATGTAATTTTGTAGATGTTTTGACCCAATTAATTATTACCCAGATAATATTATCATTTTATTTTTATTTTTTTAATTTTAACCGTTGTTAAAGAGTGTGATTCCTGTAGGGTGACAAATTAAAATTCGATTACTAAATACTTATTTTTTAATAAACCGAGAAACAATTAGATGTGGCGCTAATAAATTGTCTCTTATATCTGATATATGATAATTGTAAAATAAATAAAATACGAATTAAAAAATTTAATTTTTTGATTTCTAATAATGGTTATAACTATGGTTATCCTAATAAACCCATAGATGATGACATTTGGCAAAGATTTTCGTTTGATGATAAAGGTAGCGATTGGAGTAGGGGTGGACATGGAATGGACTGGACTAGGTTGGGCTGGGCTCAGGCTGGGCTTATTCGAGCCGAGTTTTTCAGCATCGGCCCAAGCCCAACTCGGCCCAATATCGAGCTGAAAATTGTGAACTCAAGTCCATCCATTACTTGAAAATTAAAACCCAAGGCCGTCCATTGGACCAAACGATAAAATATTTAAAAAATATAAAAATTATGCAAAAACAGCCAATAACCTGTTCACAACCACTGTTTAAACATAAACAAATAACTAATTAATTAATTAAAATACTCTATAAAATAAAACAACACAATGTCATAAGTTTAAATAGGATGATCACAACATCCTAATTTCAAAATACACGACTAGTTAATTAAATTCCATAAAATAAAATCATTTCATTGTCCAAAAGATCAAATTAGAAAACCATTAAAATTAAGAAATATAAGCAAATATTGACTTCCTTCAATGATATCACAAGTTCATGCAAAGTTTGTGAAGACTAAAGAGACGAAGAAGAGAGATGAAGAAGAAAGTGAGAGTGAGAGATACATACTTTGTATTTTAGACTGAGAAGAGACGAAGAGCGACTGAATATTTGGGCCTAGGGTTTGTGGGGGGAAGAGAGGAAGAGCGAAGTTAGGATTTGTGTGTTCGGAGGTGTGGGACTAAGTCACTTATTAATTTCGAGCAGGGCTGGACTGGGCTGTGATGCATAAACCCAAACCCAGCCCAAAAATAAATCGGACCTAAAAAATTGGCACAACCCAACCCTATAACCTAAATTTTCAAACCCAAATCCTACAAATGTCGAGCTGGATTGGGCGGGTTCTTTAGGCCAGCGGGTCGATGACCACCCCTAGGTAGGTTGGAGTGGTAAAAAAAATGTAGTTTATAATAAATTTTAATATTTAATGTTTTTAACTTAAATCACGTTTTTTTTGGTGTGTTTGGAGTGATAAAAAATAAGATAAAATATAAATTAAAATTTATTTTTATATTTGGTGCATACATCTCAAACTGCATTTTTTGGAAATGAACAGTAAGATTCTCGTTTCTAACAGATTAGATTTTTGTTTGGACGGATTTAAAATTTTGGACAGTCATGACTTATTTGCTTTACAATCCGTCCAAACGAATTGTAAAAACCATTTAAACGAAAGTTGGCCGTGTGAATCAATCGGAACGGTTTTCACAATTTATCAGAACAGTTTCTACGATTCCAAAAAAGTAATCAAAGTGGATATCATTCGGTAGTTTGAGAGATAAGGTGAGAGTGGTGAAAATTTGTTGCTATTTGATTAACTGAATTCTAGTTATTGACTTTTCTTTGGAAGTTATTGAATTTTTTTTTAACTTTGAGAAGGTAAGAATGTGTAAAAATGTAATAGAGATTTTTAGATATTTTTACCAAATTTTTGTGCATCAAACGCACCATTTGAAGATGAATAGTGTAACTTTTAGATTTTTGCAGTAAAAAGTCGAAGAGAAAAACTATGAGAACGGTTTTCTAGGTCTGTTCCCGCGGATTTGTGTCAGAATATTTTTTAAAATTGTTAAAACTTTTTGATTTATGCGTATAAAAAGTTAGAAAGATAAACTGCGGGAACGATTTTTTCGATTCGTTCTGATGGATTTATGTCAAATTTATTGAAATTTGTTGAAAAATTATAGGAATTTGTAAAAAATTTATTGAGATTTGTAAAAAAAACATTAGAGTTTGTAAAAATTTATTGAGATATATAGATATTATAGAAATTTATAGAAATTTTACAAAGTATATGTTAACAAAAATGTGTTAAAAGAGTTTTAAAGACTTTTACAGATTTTTAGAGATTTTTGTATATTTTTATTGGTTTTAGCAAATCAACCCCGCCAAAGTTGAGTAAATTATCGGTAGCATCGACTCGGCAAAGACAAATCAATATTTTGTCAATTGGAAGACAAATCAATGCTTCATCAATTGGAAGATAAACCAGTATTTTACCAATTGGAAGATAGATCGATATTGTTATCCGAGTTAACCTGAATAACGTCGATGGCTAATTGTTATAACATCAGTCAATTTTAAAATAAGGCTGATGATAGTAATTATCAAAATGAAAAATTAATTAAAGCTAATAGACCAATGGGTTTACCTCAACAAAGTAAATCGGTCAAGGAAGTTGGATACTAGTTAAAGGATACCAGACAACTGCTAATTTCATCAAGAGCAGAAATGTGCAATTATTATCAAGGAGTGGTTATCAAAAAGCAATTACCAGGAAGTGGAATGATTATTTAAGGGTACAAATTTTGAGTTGCTTATATAAGAAACAGGAGAAAGAGATTCCTTAACCTTTATTCTCCCAGAGAGAATCTATTTTCCAGTTTTTTTTGTGTTATTTACCTCTATAGTTTCATCTTTTCAAGCAGTTGACTATTTTATTGCGGGCATTGCTCATCTGCACTTGTGAATCTCAAAGGTGCTGTAAAAAATTTGTAAAGCAAAAGGAATGGATGTTGAAAACCATGCATTTTAAGTTTGAGGATTTTCTCTCTCTTTTTTAATTACCAATTGTTTAGGGGGCATTTTGAGCTCTAAATTTTTTCAAAAAAACACAAAAAATTTTTAAGTTTCTCTATTAAATTTTGTTACATGTTATTTTTTACTTCAATACTAATGATTTTTTTTTTTTTTTCAAAACTTCAAACACCTCATATTGATTGAAATCCTGAAAAGGTATTGAACCATTACAATTGTATGATTCTACTTTTGTATACACATTTTGGGTGAGTTTAAAGTAAGATAAAGTGAAATAAATTGAGAGTTCGTAATACGTACAGTAAAAAAAAAAAATTGATGTGATATAAAGTTAACAAAAATTTATAAAATTTTTCAAAATTTATTTACAAACTAAACAGAGCCTTTATTTCTTGAATCTTTTTATATCCACGTATATGCACCTAAAAATCATAAAGATCTTGAAGTATTTGATGGTCATTTTTTGAATGTAAACAGAGTACAACATATATTAATTACAAATTTTATAGAAGGGAACAAATTAAAGATGCGTTTGGAATCTTAAAAAAATAAAAAAAAATAAAAAAAGGTGGGATTAAAGTGATGTAAAAATGACAAGTAATAAAATTTGATTGAAAAAATTTAAAAACTTTAGAATTTTTTTGAAATTTTTAAATTTTTTTTTGGGTTTCAAACGAATCCTAAATTAACGTTACTTTATAAAAATAAAAACTGCAAGTGCAAAAAATAATAAAGAAAAATTTCACCCAACAAACCCTTTAAAAACTCTCTCGTTCTACAGCAATTTTTCAACCAACCTCTCAAAAATTCTTTAATGGGTTGGGTTGGATTCAATTCATTAAATCATGCTTCTAATTTTCAAGATTAGGGGCGTGGCATGTTAAGAGGAAAAAAAAGTGAAAAGAATAGGTATTTTCAAAATGTGTCAAATAGGTTATTTAGTATAGAAATGTTTTCTATAAAATATATAAAATATTTTTAATTCAAATTATTTAAAATAAAAAATAACATGTTAACATATTAGACTATTTGACCCACATGTATATGTCAATTTTTATAAATGAATTTAATTAATGAAAGGGTTTTAAAAATTAATGAATCAGATAAAATTAGACCTAAAAATTTAGTTGACATTTAGTTTATTTTTCTTTTATTTTTATTTTTATTTTATATGTTAAAAATTTTAAAATGAGTAAATAGAAAATATTATACTTTATTTGTTTTGAGATTTTTTTATTTAAGGTTAAAAATTCTCAAAACGATTTTTTATTGTATGTGTAAACATATTTTTTATTTTTTAAAATTAATTTTAAAAATATAAATAATTAAATGAGTTTTAAGTTATTTTTTTATTTTTTAAAAATAAAAATAAAATATTAAAAAGTAAACCAAATAACCGTGTTGCGTATCTCTAACTGTTCCCCAGGGCATAACTTTAAATTCTTGCTTTTACTCGAAGTCCCAAGTCCGATTCTCCTCTACTTGTGTCTCGCCGGAAAAAAAAAAAAATTTGTATTTCTCATTATTTTTCTTGTTGAGTAAATTGTTGCAGAGAGTAGCGGACTGGAGCCGCCGCTGAAGCCTCTTCGATTGGATCGTCGGTCGGGGCTTAACTGCGTTACTGTTCGTCGCTTTCAGGTAAGTTCAGCATATCTTTCTAAGTTTGTGGAACTTTCTTGAGAACCAAACGGGGAATTGGGTTCGTTTCGTTGAAAATGCGGGAAAAGAAAGAGTCTTGCTTGCCCTGGTAAATCACTAAGTTTGCAGTCATACGGCCCACCTTTTTTTTTTTTTTTTGGTAGATGAATGGGGAAGCCATGGAAGAAAATCTTTTGGAGTCCGTGCGCTCAGTAGTTTTCAAAGAATCAGAGAATCTCGAAGGCTCGTGTATTAAGATCGAGGGCTACGATTTCAACCGAGGCGTGAACTATCCCGAGCTTCTAAAGTCCATGGTCTCCACTGGGTTTCAAGCCTCCAACCTTGGCGACGCTATTGAAGTTGTCAATCAAATGGTGGGTTCATTTCCAAACCCATAAAATTTTTCGATTTTTTTATTCTCTTGCCTGTGCTAAATTAGACGTTATCTACGTTTGATTTTTGGGTTTTTGATCGTGGGTTTGAAGCTAGACTGGACGCTTTCCGATGAAGCTCCGGCGGAGGACTGCAGCAATGAGGAGAGAGATCCAGCATACAGAGAGTCCGTGAGGTGTAAGGTTTTTCTGGGTTTTACATCGGATCTCATTTCCTCTGGCGTTCGAGACACTGCTCGCTATCTTGTTCAGCATCAGATGGTGAGGGATGATATGCGTGCCTGCTCTGTTTTTGAGTATTTCAGGTGATATCTACGTTTGGAAAGAAGACAGTTTGATTCTCGAATGCCATTGCTTTATCATTCTCATTCTTCAAAGCCCTTCCCTTTGGAGTTAAATTTTTATATGCAGCCAGTAAAATTTGACTCTACAACCTAGGACAAATCAGAACATGACAAGTGTTAATTTGACCAATTAACATTTAGACACCATTGAATTGCAATTTGAGCTTCAAACTAGATTTATTGCTGTATGTTGTGCTTAAGTTGTAGTCTTCTTGAAAGGAAGAAGTGCTGCCTGTGCAGTTTTCGTGTGTTTGTTTTTTGACCTGCATTCCTGATGGTGTTTTTGTTTTTCTCCAAGTGTTTGTAAGTGATCTACCTTGACTACTAGTCATGCTGCATAAGTGGATGGTGTTTGTGAATCATTTTATAAAATTGTTACAGCCACAATACTTTAGTTAATTTGATATTGTTTAAACAAAAACTTAACTTTTTTGACTGCACATATTTTGTCATACATATCCAGAGGCAGACCCATGGTGAATCGAGGATGGGCAAGGGCCAACGCTGGATTTTCATCGAAAAAAAAAAAAAAAATTATACGTTGGACTTCTATGAAAAAAAAAATTATACATATTATAAAGACTTCATTGCGTAATTGCATGAGGGATGAGTGGATGAATGATTGCTTAGTGACATACATTAAAAGTGACATAGTCGAAACCATTGACCATGAAACTATTTTGCAATATTTTCAGAATATGAAAGAACAAAGGGGATTGTTGTAACTTGTTTTGTTAATTTGAAAGTTATTTTGTGTAAGAAACGTTTGATATCGATGTAAAGTATTTTGTATTTTATCGTATTTTATGCATTTGTTTGGAATTTAATATTTTACTTGTGATTTGGGTCTACACTGACCCAAATTCCAGGATCCACCACTGTACATATCTATACCTGAACTCAAAGGGCTTTGAAATATTTGTCTGTTTACGGGTCAAATTGTTTTGTTTTGTTTGTAGGTTGATGTGGTGGTCACAACAACCGGTGGTGTTGAAGAGGACCTTATAAAATGCCTAGCACCTACATATAAGGGCAACTTCTCTTTACCCAGAGTTCATTTACGCTCTAAAGGATTGAACTGCATTGGAAACTTGTTGGTTCCTAATGACAACTATTGCAAATTTAAGGACTGGATCATTCCAATATTCGACCAGATGTTGGAAGAGCAGAATGTGAAGGTATTCCTATTTATTTTCTACTTTGATTATGGCTTTATGTTATCATTGGCTTACCTTGACATACTTCTCTATTATACCATGCTGTGTCAGTGTTGAATGAAAATTCCGAACCAAGCAATCACATACAGGATAAATATAACGACACCAAGAAAAAATGAGGAAATCCTCTCGTAGGGAGAAAAACATCTATTACAAATCTCATTATTAACGGGTTGCAATGCACCACTTGAATTCTCTACAAATCACTCACACAAATTCTTTTGCTAATCTTATTTGAATCACTCGACTAACCTTGCAAGTAGGTTTTCTACATCACACAGAAATTAAAGAAAGAACAATAAAAGGTTAGAGAAAGAACACTTAAACTCTCAAGAAGAAACTTTCTTTAGGTCTCTCTAATATGTCCCCGTTGTTATATGTTCATTACGGTTGGGTATGTATATGTAGAGTTACAAAAGGTTGGCCTAAACTGGCAAAATAGATAACAATTATGTTTGAAAATTACACATCTCGAACCCTCGAGCATCTTGCACCATGCCTGTGCCAATGGGTCGAACCCTCGTGCATCCATCCTCCTACCTACCGACCTTTTTGGAATTTTTTTTGAACCAAGTAACAAAGGGGGTGAACCCACGCGCTCCTAGTGGGCTTCAAGCACAGCTGCACGCTCCCCTGAACCCTGCCTGGGAGGTGTACTTGATTTTTCCGTGTCTGCTCAACTGAATCCTGTTTCAACTATGATTGTATTTTGGCTTGATTTGGAAATTTGCATTATTTTGGAATTTGACCAATTCGAGAATTCTTCATTGCTGCAAATTGTCTTCATGTCCACAATTTAAGAAATTCTTCGGCTTTCCATGTTTAACTTAAGATTGTATATGGATTTGCCACAATTAAACTTTACATTGAATATGAATCAAAATTCATTCTGTGGGAAAGTTACATTATATTCCATTATAGTGAGAATTGCATTTGAAATAGTGTGATGCTTACGAGTGATGGATTATGACATCCCATTTTATATTCGCAAATCTATGTGCTTTACCTCAAATAACGTGAGTATTCGTTTTTATGTTTTCCAATCTGTGTATAAAGCTTATCAAATTTTTGATGCATTATGAAATGAAATGTAGCATTTTCTGCTCCTTATACTAGAACATTTGGTTTCTTCTTTCCTTGTCCAGTATTTTATTTTAATCATGTAATGCATTCCAAGAACACTGGCAGATTTTCATTCGAACTTTGTCATTTTTGTTGTACAAAATGTGTCGTGGACTCCATCTAAAGTTATTACTCATTTGGGGAAGGAAATAAACAACGAAAATTCATACCTGTATTGGGCACACAAGGTAGGTATTCTTTTACCTTATTTTTTCAAACATGGACTTGAATTTTATTTTACTGTATCACGGACAAAAATTTGTTAATCTCATCATTATGTTACGTACGCAATTTATTTATATTTTATATTTTATCTATTTTTATGTATTTCAATATATATGGATAATGTTAATCTGTGGGTTTGGTACTGGAGTCAATTTAGCGGTAGTAGTTTAGGAGTAGTGGAGCGTAGCAACAACTTCTTTGGCTGTTTTATAGGGGTTGTTGCTATGTTTTAGGAATTTACCGTTGTGTATATATTGAACTTCATCTAGCGAACATGGGAGCAGATTTTATCCAATCAGAACTGTTAGCTTGTCTAAGTTGGAGATTCAGATTCTGCTCGAATTGCTTGAATTGAATCAATAGGAGGCTTTTGCCCCCCCTTGAAGTAGGTTCCTTCTCTATTCGTGTATTTTATTTTCATTAAGCCTATTTTCTCTAGGCTTCTAATGTCTCAAACAGTTTAGAGAAAAACGAGATCTTAAATCTAGTTATCGTAAATATATTTCGGAGACATTTGTGGAAGTGTCAATGTCGTGAAATTTTTATATTGACAACAGTTATATCTTATCACGGGAAGTTCTAGTAAAAATTGGAAATGAGAATTCTAGGAAGAAAATCTTGTACTTGCATGGATAGCTTACGAGCTAGACAAGCATCTAGCACGTGAATTGTAAGGATCTACCCCTGGTGTTCCTTTTAGGCACCGGATGATAAGAGTTATCTCCATTGCTGCCAGCTTTGGTTTGTTATTTTGTTAAAACTATTGTTGTTGACATATTAACATACAAATATTGTCTTATGTAATCATGCAATCTTTTAAAGACTTGACGTGGACCATTGATTTAATATATTTTGCTTCCTAGAACAATATTCCTGTCTTCTGCCCTGGCTTAACAGATGGCTCTCTTGGGCACATGTTATACTTCCATTCTTTCCGCAACTCTGGTCTAGTCATTACGTGGTGCAAGGTAAAATTTCTCCCCTTCAGTATCATTTTCCATTCAAAAGGAAATGAATTGACTATGGTTATCTCTGTAAACAGATATTAGGGCCATGAATGGCGATGCTGTCCATGCTGGTCCCAGGAAGACGGGGATTTTAATTCTCAGAGGTGGGCTGCCCAAGCATCACATTTGCAATGCCAATATGATGCGCAATGGTGCAGATTATGCAGTATTTATCAACACAGCACAAGAGTTTGAAGGTAGTGATTCTGGTGCTCGCCCTGATGAAGCCTATCATGGGGAAAAAATAAGAGGTTCTGCTAAGACCGTTAAGGTTTGACTCCTCTTTATCTTCATTCGTGACCTTGAAGCTTTTGTATTAGTAAACCCATGTCAATAAGTTCGCCATTTAATATATATATGAATATATAGACCTTGAGCAATTGCCAACTTGATTATTTGCATTCATCTTTAATGTCTTTTAACGGTATGATTTTAATTGTTTTCATGAATTTGATTGCTTTCAACCAGGTGCATTGCGACGCCACTATTGCTTTTCCTCTCCTGGTTGCAGAAACTTTTGCTGCAAGGGGAAAAGGGTTCGCTGAGAAGTCCTAAAACTCAACCGCTGGGCTACAGTTCTTTTTGGCTTTGTGGGGTTGTTTTGTGGTATGAAATAAAAGTAAAGTTAATGAAATATTCTTGTAGTTTTATTTAAAACAAGGTGGTCTGGTCTTTTATATTTTTTTGGACTCTGCCCAGGCTGGAAACTCGTCCAAATACTACAACCGCCTTTTAGGGTTTGTTGGAGATAACATTTGTGCTCTTGTATTTACATCTAATTTTTCTACACTACCGAATTATCCAGCAGCTTCAACCCCCTAGACTTCAGAAACCCATCTCCATTGCTGCAATTCAGCTCCTACACTCGCCTGACCGATTGATCGACTGCCAGTTTTCTGGTGACTTTGGTGTAAAACCCTTCAAACACTGGCAATTTATACCGTTCGAATTGAAGCAATTTTTGTAAGGTTCTCACGTACCATATCTATCGCAATACTCCCTATTAAGGGCCACCATTATAACTCCCTGCCCATTTCACCCCGTCAGTTATTGAACCGAGCCCTGCTGCGTGATCACAAACCTAAATATGGAGGGTGAAATATTAGATACGGTAAGTTAATTGTTGAATTGACACAAATCTAAGGGAAAAATATTACTAACATTTTCTAATTGATGATAAACTCGGGTTTTAAATTATTACCAAGAAAAGAAAAAAAAAAGGTGACGTAATCTTCCTTGAGGTTTGTTGAAAAATTAGACTAGATTCTTCACGTTTCGAACTTTACAGTGAGTCTCTATGCTATTAAATTTTCCCAATAAATTTTCATTTCTCGTTTATAATAGTGGAAAAAGTACACAGAATTTTATCGGTATCAAAAATCTTTATATCAATTAATAATTTTTTTTAATAATATAAAAAATTAAATTGTCTATACATTATAACGTTAATATTAGAATATTTCGGCTAGTTCATATATTGAAATTAAAAAGGTTATATATAATTTTTAACATTAATGTGTTATAAGATGTGATTTGTTAACTAAATTTTAAAATAAGGAGAGTAATGTTTCAAAAAATGAGGTTTTTTTTTTTTTTTTTGGTTAACTTTTGAGTAAGTTTCGAGAGTGATAAATGTAGATTTCGTTTCGAGTGACAAAAAATTTTGAAGAGTGGTAAAAAATACTGAAAAATTTTAAAAATTATTTATTTTTATCTCAGTGCACGAATTACGAATTTATAATTTATTTTAATTTATCTTATTTTTTGTCACTCTAAATGCACTCGTAATTTATAACAAAAATTTACTCATGGTGGAAAGTATAATTTTAAATAAAGCCAAAATAGATAAAATGAAATTTACCTATAAATTAATTATTTTGCATGTTAATAAAAATTTAAAATATTTGAACAAAAATATACATCGATGCCGTTGTCATCAAAAACAAAATAACCGTCAGATTTCCCGAGCGCGTGATTTTAATGCTTTTAACGTTCAAATTTGCCGTAATAACCGGAAGCGCGAACCGACTTAACTCGGCCAAAGAATCTACATCGCTATATAAGTTCGCAGATAAACCTCCCTCCCCCTTCTCTCTCTAGCAGTAACCCCCCCCCTCTCTCTCTCTCTCTCTCTCTCTCTCTCTCTCTTTCTCTTTCTCACACACACACAGACACGCACGCACAGAGGGAATGTTCAACCCCAAGACGAGGCAGTCGCGGCAGGTCTAGGCGCTGATGAAGGCGCATTGAATCCTTTGGAGTCTTAGCAAGCTGTAGATCATCTTGACGGAGAGTTGTCTCTGTTTCTCGAATTGAGCCTTAGAAATTTCTTGAAGGAGGGTTTGTGCCTTTTGGATTTGAAATTTTTTTGAATTATTAATTTCTGACTTTGTTTATTGCGTGTGGTTAGCGTGCCTGTGTGTCAACGGTCTCATTTGAATTGTTACTCTGTTAATTTTTTTTTTATTTTTTATGATAAATAATTGTTGTTCTGTTATTTTGATGTTCTAAAACTTTACATTGTTTTTGTTCCATGCATTTAGTTTCTAGATTAAAAGCAATTGGATACTCCAGAGATGTCTCATTGGATCTTTGGATAAAGAGATACAAAACAACCACCTACCCACAAAGCCTCCCCAAGAAAAAACAGATGGTCTTCAGATAAATTACTAAATTGTTTCCAGTGCTGACTTGCGTGAGAGAATTGGTTGCAGATTTGTGTCCGGTATAAAATTCATCTAATTGTGATTAAG